>KV013361.1:1868-28391 GCA_001598015.1 Dorcoceras hygrometricum
GGTTTCTAAACAACGAAACTCGATTCAAAAGATTGAACCAGAGAATAAACTCGAAGGTAAATCTATGAATGCTTGATTGAAAGTTCTTCGAGTTGTGAGCTTTTTGAGAATAACTTCAAATTGCAATGCGCTCAGAAAATTGACAGAGTGACGGCAAGAGGTTGAGAGCAAAAGTTGTTCTTCAATTCAAACTCCTTCTATTTATAGTCTTCGTTCACAACGGTCGATTAACTCTGTAAAGGAAAATAAAATCCCTTTTTAAAATCTGTTGATTTGTATAACCGTATATCCTGCTCCACTACAATTAATATGTGCACTGTCAGAGCAAAATTGTCGCCTTCCATATTTATGCAATAACCGTGTAACAACCTCTGTAAATATGTACTATTTACCCAAAATAGTACCGTCGTTGTCTCCTTAACTCCAGGAAATTGTACGATTCTGTTATGGCCATCGATCTTTTCCAATTTGAGTAAATGATCGAATTTGAATCAATTCATTGTTTGTACATCATCTGATGACTTGATCATCTGAAAGTATGCACCAGCTGATAGCTTCAACTCCTGAAAATATGCACCAGCTGATCGCTTGAAATATCTTCCTTTATGTATATGACGTAACAGCTGGTTACAACGCCTGAACACTTCATCACCTCATTTGTCCAACAGCTGAAATACCAACTGCTGATATACCAGTAGATGATTATATGCAAAACCCATCAGCTGAATCCTAGCGCTAGTTCAATACGCTGTCGTTTCAACTTATCCAAACGCTGTCGTTTTGACTTATCCAAACGCTGTCGTTTTGCAATCTTCAACAAAACACGCTAACACTCTATTACTTGCGTCTGAAATTAACACATCTGCTGATTACCAACCAACGGCTGAATTTATCCCAACGGCTGATTGAACTTACTTCTGAATCATATACCCAACGGCTGAATGAGTACGTATAAATCCAACGATTGATCCAGTAACAGAAGCTGATAACTTGTAATAATTCAACCTCTGAAATAACCCCGAATATCAATATCTGATAACTATCATCTGAAAGTCTCAACGCAACATCTGAATACTTCCACTTAACAACCATCGGCTGAAAATCAACCCGTCGACTGAAATATGCTATGTTCCAAATGCGTAGTTGATATCATCGTCTGTCTGTCCAGATCTAGCTTAACTCTTCAGTACTTATATTATTTTGTTATCACCAAACTTAATAAATTTTATCCTAACACTTACTATTATTGCTTCATTTATAAATACTTTTATTATCTATCATGTGGGAGTTAGTATATAAAAAGAAAAAAAAATATTCCTAATATTTTCTTTTCCGCATTTATGATCTCTTTTAACTTAAATATAATTTAAGAAGTGAGGGACGTTACAGTTGGTATCAGAGCATGGTTCTGGTTTGGGTGGTGCCTACAGCTGACTGCAAGAAACTCAAGGAGTCTCGCCAGAATGTCCCTGACCACATTGTCCAGATTGGCTTTCTTCTTGTCTTCACTAGTGTACTCATGTCTGCTCTTCTCTAGGAACTGAGGCTCGCCATTGGATATAGCAAAAGCTAAATTCGGCTTCATTATTTTCAACGGCCCTTCAGTGATAACCACCCACATTTCATCATCTAGAGCAGCCAGATGCACCTGCATGCGAATTTCCAATCATCGTAGTCCTCCTTGGAAAACATGGGAATCTTGTTGTGAGAAGTAGACATATTGATATAAGATAAAGCACAAACAGAAACTGTTCAATAACTGAGATGCACAGGCTCTGATACCAATTGATAGGATCGATATGGCACGAAAACAGGCCTAGGAGTTCAGAAGGGGGGGGGGTTGAATGAACTCCTTGGTATTTTTAAATTTTCGAAACCGTTTAAAACTATTTTTACAAGTACTGCTTAACTTAATTCCGAGTTACCAGACTTAAGATATCTCAGATTAATGGCTGATCTTTTGGCTAACAAAAATGTGCGGAATAAAGCCAATAAATCAGTGAATAATATTAACCAGTAAATAAATGCGTAATGTAAAAGTTAAGGGACAGAGTTTATTTGTGGAAGTTCGGATATAACTATCCTACGTCTCCCCTTATCCTTTTCAGGAAGATTACACTAGAAGATTTGATGCATGTAGGTCTTCTACAAACACCCAATCATCGAGCCTCGCTCCAGGTGAACTCATAGCAACACCAAATACAAAGTGCAGACGCAGCTGCTGAAAGTAGGTAACGTAATGAAGTTTTTCGAACTGCTTCACAAAGCCAGTTCGTTACAGACTCAATAAAATATGGCAGTGAAATACAAATCTATGAGACTGTAAATTCTCTGGTTTCTAAACAAAGAAACACGATTCAAAAGATTGAACCAGAGAATGACTCGAAGGTAAATCTATGAATGCTTGATTGAAAGTTCTTCGAGTTGTGAGCTTTTTGAGAATAGCTTCAAATTTCAATGCTCTCGTAAAATTGGCAGAGTGACGGTAAGTAACAATAGCGAAGGTGTCTTCTTCAATTCAAACTTCTGCTATTTATAGTTTTCGTTCACAACGGTCGATTAACTCTGTAAAGGAAAATAAAATCCCTTTTTAAAATCTGTTGATTTGTATAACCGTATATCCTGCTCCACTACAAGTAAAATGCGCACTGTCAGAGCAAAATTGTCGCCTTCCATATTTATGCAATAACCGTGTAACAACCTCTGTAAATATGTACTATTTACCCAAAATAGTACCGTCGTTGTCTCCTTAACTCCAGGAAATTGTACGATTACTATTTTATTTGCATATGCATGTATTACTTATTATTCGTTATTCCCGAGTTTTGTACTTGTTGAGTCTTTAGACTCACTATGCTTGTTGGATGCAGATGAGGCTGAGATCGAGATCGAGGGGCAGGATTCCTGAGTGGGCTGCAGTCGGGCTTGGCACATACCCATCGACCTGCGTTTTTCTGCTTGAGTTTGACAGTGATGTTTTGATCGCCGAGATACATTCTTTTAAATTGTTTATTTAGTGGGATGGAGTTTGATGACCTAACATGATTTAAAATTACTACGCAGATTTTAAAACCGTTATTTTGTTGGGAGTTTTGAGTATTCATTTATATTTATTTGTCTAGTCGTTACACTTTATTTTAAAGTCATGTGTGAGTTGGTGTTATTAGTTGTTTAAAAAAATAAAAATTTATCCAGCCTTTTTCCGCATTAGAAACCCCTTTTAAAATGATTGGTTTAGCAGTCAAGAAGTGAGGGACGTTACAGTTGGTATCAGAGCATGGTTCTGGTTTGGGTGGTGCCTACAGCTGACTGCAAGAAACTCAAGGAGTCTCGCCTCGAAGTCTGTAAGTCTTAGTGTTTGAATGCTTTATATAATTGTCCAATTACTTCCAGTTTATGTTTCTCATTTTGAGATATTGATGTGATTATGTCTTGATGATGTATATTTGCATATATTATTTTTTTTCTTCGAGGCGTGTTGAGATTAAGTAGTGAAATTCGTTGCAAACCCCAGATGCCTCCCAGACGACAAGTTACCCCACCTCCACCACCATCGTTGAGCTCCAGCGAGCAGGTTCTACTGGTCTTGCACAGATTTTGAGACAGAATGCCGGGACTTCACAGGCGGCCAGGACCGAGATGCCATATGAGAAGTTCCACAAGATGGGGCCGCCGGAGTTTACCGGTACCACCGATCCATTCGTGGCCGAGGGATGGGTCAGGACTTTAGAGACGATCTTTAGGTACATGCGACTGGAGGATGCTTCTCGGGTCAGTTGCGCCATCTTCCAGCTGAAGGATGACGCTGCCCTTTGGTGGGAAGGGGCAGAAAAGACAGTGGATGTGGACTCTATGACTTGGGAGGAGTTCAAGAAGATCTTCTATGAAAAGTACTTTACGCCGGACGTGCAGGCGAGGCTAAAGAGGGAGTTTATTAATCTTCGGCAGGGAGATATGTCTGTGGCAGAGTATGTGAAGAAATTCGAAAGGGGTTGCCACTTCTCGCCCCTCAATGCCGATGATCCCGCTGAGAAGCTGCATCATTTCTTGGACGATTTGAGCCCTGCTATTCACAGGGATGTGCTAATGTCGGACCCTGCAGACCATGCCACTGCACTGAAGAGAGCCTTTAGATCCGAGCAGACGCTGAAGGATCTGCATGCTGATGCGCAGAGGAAGAGGCCTTTCCAAGCATAGCATAATCAACAGCAGCAGACCCAGAGGCCATTCACTGGGCCACCTAGACCTCCAGGCCAGGGTCAGTATATAATATTTTAAGAAGTTATCCCTCTCTGCAATAATATTAATGGATGATCTTGTTAGGGACCTCGAGACCAGCGGCGAAGCCCGCTACTTCTGGAAGACCCCAAGGACAGCAGGCTCCGAGGCCCGTGGCTCAGACAGACAAACCCACATGCCCGACTTGTGGGAAGCAGCATTCTGGGAAGTGCTTGATGGGAGCTGGGGTCTGCTTCAAGTGCAAGCAGTCGGACCACTTGTATTTCGAGTGCCCGCAACTGAAGAAGCCTGCCACCTGGAGAGTTTAAGTGATGCAGGCAGAGGAGGCTGACCCAGACACTACACTTATCACAGGTAAACTTGTGCTTACGTTATGAATTTTGAGGATTTAGGTAGTAGACCTGTGATATTATTGAATAGGAGTGAACCTGATTTATGTATAGTGTTATTAGTGTCCTATGCATGTGTTATTAATTCCGCAGGTAGGGTAGTTGTATTAGGGGTAGCTACCAGGGCCTTATTCGATTCAGGGGCGACTCATTCTTTTATTTCTGAGGAGTTTGTGCGGCGTAAGAATGTTGCCCAGGAGAGTTTTGCAGGAGGTTTATTGGCGATGATCCCGTCAGGAGAGGTGGTGCCTACGACTAGCGTCGTCCAGGAATTAGAGTTGATACTGCAAGACAGGACCTTCCGCGCCAATCTGATTGTGTTTCCGATGCCAGAGTTTGATATTATTCTTGGGATGGACTGGCTGGCAGAGAATCAGGCGAGTTGATTTTCAGTGCAGAGTAGTGCATCTTAGACCTCCTGGAGAGGAAGCGTTGGATTTCGTGGCGGCACGGAGCATGAGGAAGCCGTGTCTTAGTTCATTCTTACAGGCTAGGAAGCTTATTGGCGACGGCTGCCCGTCATTCTTAGCCAGCATTACAGCGACTACGGCACATGATGGACCTTCTATTGCTGATGTGGAGATTTTTAGGGAGTATGCCGACGTATTCCCCGAGGATGTTTTTGGGATCCCGCCAGATCAAGAAGTGGAGTTTTCTATTGAGTTACTGCCTGGTACAGTGCCGATCTCTAAGGCACCGTATCGTCTTGCACCTACAGAGATGAAGGAATTAAAGGAGCAAATTCAGGAGCTGCTGGATACGGGATTCATTCGCCCCAGTGTCTCTCCATGGGGTGCACCGGTCCTATTTGTGAAGAAGAAGGATGACAACATGAGACTCTGTATCGACTACCGTGAGCTGAATTTTTGATATTCTCTAAGATAGACCTTCGCTCTGGCTACCATCAGTTGAAGGTGAGGGAGGCAGATGTGCATAAGACGATCTTCAGGACTCGTTACGGTCACTACGAGTTCTTGGTGATGCCCTTCGGGTTGACAAATGCACCAGCGGTCTTCATGGATCTCATGAACCGCATTTTTCAGCCGTATCTGGATCAGTTCGTCATCATATTCATTGAAGATATTATTATCTATTCTCGGAGCAGGGAGGAGCATAGTAGACATCTGAGGACAGTACTTGGAGTCCTGAGGACGCCAGTTATATGCAAAATTCAGCAAGCGTGAGTTCTGGCTAGAGAGAGTGGCGTTCCTTGGACACATAATTTCCAGCAGTGGAGTAGAGGTGGATCCGTCCAAGGTTGAGGCAGTCAGAGAGTAGGCTGTACCGAGGAATGCATCCGAGATCCGTGGTTTCCTTGGTTTGGCAGGGTATTACCGAAAGTTTATCAAGGGATTTTCATCTATTGCGGCGCCCTTGACTGCGTTGACTAAGAAGAATGTCAGATATATTTGGAGTCCAGAGTGCCAACAGAGCTTTGATACTTTGAAACAAGCTCTCACATCAGCGCCTGTATCATCTATGCAATCGGGGCTAGGAGATTTTGTGATCTACACGGACGCATCGAAGCTAGGCTTAGGCGCTGTACTGATGCAGAATTAC
This sequence comes from Dorcoceras hygrometricum, assembly GCA_001598015.1. Lineage (NCBI taxonomy): Eukaryota > Viridiplantae > Streptophyta > Magnoliopsida > Lamiales > Gesneriaceae > Dorcoceras > Dorcoceras hygrometricum. The sequence goes on from KV013361.1 coordinate 8,057, forward strand.
AAAGTTATCGCCTACGTCCAGACAGTTGAAGGTGCACGAGAGGAATTATTCGACGCACGATCTTGAGCTAGCAGCGGTTGTTTTTGCACTAAAAATTTGAAGGCATTATCTGTATGGGGAGAAGTGCAAGATTTTCGATCATAAGAGCCTGAAATACTTCTTCACGCAGAAGGAGCTGAACATGAGACAGATAAGGTGGCTAGAGTTGGTGAAGGACTACGACTGCAAGATTAACTACCACCCCGGGAAGGCTAATGTGGTAGCCGATGCTCTAAGTAGGAAGACAGCAGTTATTGCACATCTGACTGTTGCGAAGCCGTTACAGCGAGAGATTCAGAGTTTGGGATTAGAGGTTTATACAGCTGGTGGAGCACCGAGATTGAGTTCTTTAACGGTACAATCTACTTTATTAGATCGCATACGTAGTAGCCAGACCAGTGACGAGCAGCTACAGAAGTGGAGACTGAGGGACGAGGTGAAGGGAGGTGGACTCTACACAGTGGAAGACGGGGTCGTGAGATATAGGGGACGATTATGGGTCCCTTCAGATGATGCGCTGAGAGAGTTGATTATGACGGAGGCCCATGCATCATCGTACTCTGTCCACCCAGGGAGTACGAAGATGTACCGAGACCTACAGTAGTTATATTGGTGGCCAGGGATGAAGCGTGACATCAGCCGTTTTGTGTCTGAGTGTTTGATGTGACAGTAGGTTAAGGCGGAGCATCAGAGACCCGCCGGGCTCCTGAGATCTCCCCCTATCCCTGAGTGGAAGTGGGAGAACATTTCGATGGATTTTATTGTGGGACTTCCGAGGACCGTTAGAGGGTCGAACTCGATATGGGTGATTGTGGACCGACTCACCAAGTCGGCACATTTTCTGACGGTGAAGACCTCATTCACCATGACTCAGTACGCGGAGCTATACCTCAGAGAGATTGTCAGACTGCATGGTATCCCGGTTTCATTGTTTCTGATCGGGATACACGCTTTACATCAGCGTTTTGGAGGAGTCTTCATGCGTCACTTGGGACGAAGCTCCATTTCAGCACTGCATTACACCCTCAGATAGATGGGCAGACGGAGAGGGTGAACCAGGTACTAGAGGATCTGTTGAGAGCCTGCGCTATTGATTTTCAGGGAAGTTGGGAATCCAAGCTGCCATTAGTAGAGTTTGCATACAATAACAACTTTCAGGATTCCATAGGCATGACACCATATGAGGCTCTATATGGAAGGAAATGCAGGTCCCCTATTCATTGGGATGAGATTGGAGAGAGAGCAGAGTTGGGACCTGAGATTGTTCAACAGACAGCAGACACACTGCAGAGGATCAGAGATAGGATGAGGACTGCCCAGAGTCGACAGAAGACTTATGCCGATTCGAGGAGGAGAGACCTAGAGTTTTCTGTAGGAGAGCATGTCTTCGTGAAGGTCGCTCCAGAGAGAGAGCAGAGTTGGGACCTGAGATTGTTCAACAGACAGCAGACACACTGCAGAGGATCAGAGATAGGATGAGGACTGCCCAGAGTCGACAGAAGACTTATGCCGATTCGAGGAGGAGAGACCTAGAGTTTTCTGTAGGAGAGCATGTCTTCGTGAAGGTCGCTCCAATGAAGGGTGTTATGAGATTTGGGAAAAAGGGTACGCTAGCGCCCCGTTACACCGGACCGTTCGAGATCCTCGACCGAGTGGGGACCTTAGCCTATCGAGTGGCCTTACCGCCGAGCTTATCAGCTGTGCATAACGTCTTCCACGTCTCCATGCTCAGGAAGTACGTACCGAACCCTTCGCATGTGTTGAACTTCGAGCCGCTACAGCTCTCACCGCAGATGACTTTTGAGGAGCGAGCCATTCGGGTATTAGGTATACAGGACCGGAAGCTACGCAACCGGACCATCCCCATGGTTAAGGTTCAGTGGATGAATCACTCCGAGGAAGAGGCCACGTGGGAGGTAGAGGCAGATATCAAAGAGCACTACCCAGATCTTTTCGGTAAGTTTTTGAATTTCGGGGACGAAATTCTTGTTAAGGGGGAGAGAATTGTAACGCCTAGGAATTTTGCTACCTAAATCGCATGCCTTATCGTTTTATTTAGTTATTTGCATGATTATTGCCTTATGATTTATTTGACTTGGATTTCGAGTACGTTTTGAGTTTGTATTTAGATGATGCAAGGCTGGAAGGAAGACGACGGGGACACCGAGATGTTGAGGTTTTCAATGAAAAATTTATCGCGAAGTCGTTTTAAAGAATTTAGTAAATGGAGGGGTTGAGAATTTTATTCTTTTAAATGAGTAGCATTTTTGCTACAAAAATGGCAAATTTTACACACACTTGCAACATTTCAAAAAAATCAAACCTTCTTACCTTATCCCAACCCCATATTTTCGAAAATCATAGACTAGGAGTAAATGAGTAGCATTTTTGCTACAAAAATGGCAAATTTTACACACACTTGCAACATTTCAAAAAAATCAAACCTTCTTACCTTATCCCAACCCCATATTTTCGAAAATCATAGACTAGGAGGGGAGTTTATTTTCACCAAACTTTCATTCAAAATTTCTAAGTGTGGAGGAGTAGCACTTTTATCAATTTAAATAGCAACTTTGAGTATTCCTTAAAAACACAACTCTTGCCATTAATCTACCAAATTTTTCCTAAATTACCATCACTAATCTACCTAATTATTCCTAAATTACCCTCACTAATCTACCACCCTTATACAAAACACTTGTTAACCCTAGCCTCCCCCAAGAACTCACGCCTCCCTCCCCCAACACAAAAACTCACGCCTCCCTCTCCCCATTGCCTCTCCAATTTTGTGGTGGCTTAAGGCTGCGCCTTTGGCTTGGTGTGGTGTTCCTTGTCTTCCTCAAAGCCTACATCACTTCTTGGTTGTAAGTTTTTACAAATAAAGGCAAGTAAAAAGCTTCCTTGATGCACCTTTCAAGCCTATGTACATATGTGTGTTTAGTTACGTTATGGTGATTGGATGAATCCACTTTTAATGCATATCATACTGTTTAATGTAATTCATTCATGTATTTTGCAGCCTAGTTCAGATCTGGACCTTTGGTGAAGGAGAGGGTTAAGACCGTTTGGTGGGTGTGAGTGAGGTTGTGTTGGGGTTGTCAAGGGTGGATCTTGAAGGGAGGAGAAGTCTAGTATGGCTTAGGTTTCGATTCAAAGGGGTTAGCAGGGGTCCTAAGGGTCGTACATGGGCTGTGTGAGGGGTAGGTCGGGTTCTAAAGTCAAGGGAAGGGGCTGGTTCAAAGTTGTGTTTCTAACCTCTCCCAATGAGTTCCCGTGCGCGACCAGTAGGGTTGCGAGCGTCAGTGTGGTCACTTCAGACATCGTTTTTGAATTTGGTTTGTTCCAGAAGCTAGATCATCGAGTTAGGGTAATCTGTGTCCACATTTGAGGTTATTTGGTTAAGAAATAAAGTTTTTATGATTTTTACGGTTTTGTCGCGTAGAGTGGGTCCTTTCGGGGCAATTTCGGGAAAGTTGAGAAATTGAGTCCTAGGGGCTGCCAAAATTCATGAATGACTTTACTGGATGTTTTAAGGATATTATGAACTGTTTTTAATCATTTTTTGAATTTATGAGATTTTTGAATATGTTATGAAAATTTAATGCCTAGAAAATGATTTTTAGCATGTTTGAGTATTTAAAGTGCATATGTTTACTTTTGAAGTATTTATGGGCAGAAGGTTCATGAGATTTATGAAATTTATTTATTTATTGAGGTTTGAGAAACTTATTGAGGCGAGAACGAGGAAAAATGATTTTTGAATGATGGGACTTGATTGTGGTTTTTCTATGACGGATATGGGGTCGGGAGACGTTCCACTTGCCATATCAAAATGACGGGTCTGGGCTTCGGATAAGTACTGAAGTGCCTTTCCAACTGATGGGTCTGGGCTTCAGATGAGCACTGGAGTGTCTTTCCAACCTAGTACTAGTGTTTATTATCTTGATCAAGCGACTTGATGTTGAGGGACCACAGTCGAGGAACGGAATTCACGAGGAAAAATGTTTTAGAAATTCATTTTTATTTATGCAAATATTTTTAGTTATTTTGAGAATGGAATTGTTTTAATATACATTTTAAGTCAAGAAACTATTTTAAGTAGAAATATTTTAATGCATGTGCATGTATTATTTAGTACTCGTTATCTCAGTTTTGTACTTGTTGAGTCTTTAGACTCACTATGCTTGGATGGTGCAGATGAGGCTGAGATCGAGACTGAGGGGCAGGATTCCTGAGCGGATTGCAGTCGGACTTGGCACCTACCCAACGACCTCTTCTTTCCGCTTAGCACTTTCAGTCTTTTGCGCATATGTTGACCTGTTTTGAGAAAAATATATTTTTTTATGCATGGGGATTTTTATGACTTAGTCAAATTTTAGTCATCATGCACGATTATTTTTATTGTTTAAAACTTTTATTAATCTTAGAAACCTTATGACAATGACTTACTATTATTACTTCATTTATAAATATTTTTATTATCTATCATGTGGGAGTTAGTATATAAAGAGAAAAAAAATATTCCTAGTATTTTCTTTTCCACATTTATGATCTATTTTAACTTAAATATAATTTAAGAAGTGAGGGACGCTACACTGGAGATGCTATGCTGCTCACAGATATCAAGTCTTACAATGGACCTAAGATCACCTTTGGTGACAACTCAAACGATAACATCGTGGGTAAGGGTAAGCTTACCCATGGTAACTTCTCTGTCAACAACGTTCTTCTTGTTGAGAATTTGTGCTACAACTTGATAAGTATCAGTCAGTTGTACGCCAGTAACTACTCTGTTAAATTTCAGAAGCACACATGCACGGTTCTTAATCCGAAAGGTATGACTGTGTTAGCTGGTTACCGATCTGGTAACACTTACAAAGTTGACTGGTCATACCAACCGTATATAGAACAAACATGCCTAATAGCTGACTCTTCAAAGAGCTGGTTATGGCATCAACGGATGAACCATCTAAATTTCAAAACTATTGCCAATCTGAGTAAGTATGAGTTAGTTGATGGCTTGCCCAAGCTAAAATTTTCAAAGGATAAAAATTGCTCTGCCTATCAGCTGGGCAAACATTTAAAGCTACTTTCAAATCTAGAGACAGTAATAAAACCTCACGTAAGCTGGATCTTTTACACATGGATCTCTTTGGTCCAATACCCATAACCTGATTAGGGGAATGAAATACACCCTTGTCGTGGTTGATGATTTTTCAAAATTTACATGGGTGTTGTTTTTGAAATCAAAAGATCAAACTTCCGACCAGTTGATCAAGCTTTTAAAACATTTACAAATTGAGCAATCTTGCAATGTCAACCGGATCAGGAGTGATAAGGAGTGATAGAGGTACAGAGTTTTTAAATTTCAAAATTTCCTCCTACCTGGATGACATTGGAATCAAACATGAATTTGTCTGCAGCCAGAACACCTCAACAGAACGGGCTGGCTGAGCGTAGAAAACGTACTTTAAAAGAAGATGCTACAACTATGATTGCTGATTTCGGTATTTGAAATGAATTTTGGGCTGAAGCAGTAAAAACCGTCTGCTATACTCAGAACAGATTGATGATTAACAAACGATATGGAGTTACTCAGTATGTGATTTGGAATGACAAGAAACCTGACATATCATATTTTAGGGTGTTTGGATGCAGATGTTTTATCCAGATTAATGGTAAAACATACTTACGAGCATTTGATGTAAAATCTGATGCAGGTATCTTTCTAGGATACTCAGCTGTAAGCCGTGCATATCGCGTTTTCAACCACAGGACACTTACAGTTGAAGAATCTGCACAGTGGTGTTCGATGAAACCAGCTTCCGAATAACCTCAGCCTCAAGATTAAATGATCTGTGCACTCGTCTGGAGTCTACCAACCTTGATGAATCAAGCGATGACGAGGCACACAATAGATGTCAAACTGATGACCAGCACGCGCTGGACATTCCAATTACCAACGCCAATATTCAAGCAGTTGAGCAAGATGGTCCGGATTGCAATCGAGCTGGTGGAGAAAATGAGCAGAATAATGAGCCAATTATAACAATTGGTACTCCAACTAATAGCAATCAGAACAATCCAGCTGGGGCACAGGGGGAACAACACGAACCATCTACCTCACATGGACCAGGTCTTCGATGGAATAAAAATCATCCACCCGAGCTGGTCATCGGTAATCCTACTGCACCAGTTAGGACACGAGGCCAGATGATAAACGAATACTTTAATTCTGCTTTCATATCGCATATAGAACCTAAGAAAGTGGAAGAGGCCTTAGCAGACTCAAGCTAGATAGATGCTATGCAAGAAGAATTAAATCAGTTTGAACGCAGTAAAGTATGGAATCTAGTACCTAAACCTGTTGATCAAAACATTATATGAACTAGATGGGTATTCAGGAATAATTTAGATGAAAGTGGAAACGTAGTTCGAAACAAGGATAGGCTGGTTGCGCAAAGATATAGACAAGAATAAGACATAGACTTTGAATAATCCTTCGCACCTGTAGCTAGACTCGAAGCTATTAGGATCTTTCTCGCATATGCATCATTTAAGAATTTCAAATTTTATCAAATGGATGTCAAAAGTGCATTCTTAAATGTCATCTTCAACGAGGAAGTGTATGTTACACAACCTCCTGATTTCGTAGATCATACCAAACCAGAACATGTATACAAGCTGGATAAAGCTATGTATGGTCTCAAAGAAGCTCCAAGAGCTTGGTATGATAATTTGTCCAAGTTCCTCATTTCCCATGACTTTATTATTGGTTCTGTCGACAAGACATTGTTTAAATTTGTGAAAAATGATCATGTCCTGTTAGTACAGATATATGTTGATGATATCATTTTCGGATCCACTAACTCCAAGCTCTGCGACAAATTTTCCAAGCTTATGCAGGACAAATTTGAGATGAGTATGATGGAGGAGCTGGCATTTTCCTCGGATTACAAGTAAAGCAGCGACAAGACATTGTTTAAATTTGTGAAAAATGATCATGTCCTGTTAGTACAGATATATGTTGATGATATCATTTTCGGATCCACTAACTCCAAGCTCTGCGACAAATTTTCCAAGCTTATGCAGGACAAATTTGAGATGAGTATGATGGAGGAGCTGGCATTTTCCTCGGATTACAAGTAAAGCAGCTTGAGGATGGTATATTCATCAATCAAGTGAAGTACACCAAAGAACTTCTTAAGAAGTTTGGTATGAAAAACTGCTCAATTTGTTAGGATCGAAAAGAGTGCTTGAGAGTTCAGAGGGGGGGTGAATGAACTCATTTGCTAATTTTAAACAAACAGTTTATTTTGAAAAGGTTTACAACTGAAAGCCAACTTCCACCCGAATTACCAGCTGGAAGGCTTTCTCAGTGATGCTGTTGTCTCACGTAATAAAGTTATTTTATGCGGAATAAACGCAATTCAAGCAGCTGAACAATTTAATCAAAGCGTAGAGATAAAGGCAGTAAGAACAAGTGAGTTGTTTCTGGAAGTTCGGAGCAATTTCTAATACGTCTCCCCTTCTTCCACGGTGGGAAGGATAGAAGGCTTTGATTTATACAACTCTTGTACAAACCCACTCTCGTGACTCTCAGCCAAGAGAAATCCTTGCAAGCAACGACACACAGACCCGCAGTCTGGTTCGTTATTACAAACGCTTTAGTACTCAGCTGTTTAGCTATCTTACGACACACAGACCCTCAGCCTGGTTCGTATTACAACAGTTAAAGCTCTCAGCTGGTTTTTCTACACTAGCACTCAGACACTCTCTGTTTATGATCTTACAAATCGATTTCAAGCCTAGAGAATGAGTGTAGAAGAGTTGGTGACATGAAGAATATGTATGATATGTGCGTGTGTCACTTAACAAGCTGGTTCAAGAGTGAACTGTGCTTCTGAGAAGGATTTGAATAATTTCTGAATGATCTTGTAAAATCCGTCATGCTTCACGGATTCTCTTCTCTTCTATATATGTATTCTTTGGATGTAACGGTAATAAATGTTACCAGTAGACACATTGAATACATCCAAATTGAAGTATCTGCGGCGCCATGGCGCCATAAATGCTTGTACGATGAAGGTACAACTTCATTAAATGCATTACCCTTTCTGGTAAGTCTGCGACGTCTTCAGTCTGTTGTCATATCCATGCATATCTAGTTTTAGCTTTAAATGGTTTCAACGACTACAAATTATGGCAGAGACGTCAACTAGATTGCTTTAGATGGTACAGTACTTTAGTCATTCCAAATTTCAAATTCCTTATGTCGTTCTGTACCCAGCTGATTTTTCATTTCCATGTATCTAGTTGATAGACCCGTCTGAAACTCTAGCTGATATTTGCATTGTTCACTCATCCAGCTGATTTAGCTTTTGCTGACTTAGTATCCAGCTGGTTCACTCAACCGAGCTGGTTTCTTGCGCTTTACGTCGTTTAGCTTGTTTGAGATATACCTTCAGGCTGGTTTGACTTTGACCTCAACACTTCGAGCTGATTTCTCCGTTGAACGTGATAAGTCTTGTCCGGTCCTTGACACTTTGATTTGAATGATCTCTTTTACGGGTTCTTTTTCCTGTTAAGTATTTCATCACCAAAACTTCTTGAGTTTATATCCCAACAATTTGCCCCTTTTTGGTGATGCCAAAACCCTGTTGGTAAAAGTAGATCAATGAATCAAATACCACGTCATGATAAAAGCTCAAAGTTAATTCGTTCCTTGACAAACAGTTTTAGATCATCCTATGACTTAGAACCATTTCGAATATTTAAATCTTTCCGGATCATCACTTCTTCCTCTTCCTCTTCCACCTTGTGAACTTGATCCTCCACGTCCTCCAGTCAGCCCACGGCCACTTGGCCCTTCCCTTGGTCTACTACTTGATCCACCTTCCCCCTTTTTGGCAGCACCTGACTCCTTTAAATCCTCAACTATAACGGCCAGCTGAGATTTTACCACAGCTAGTTCGTCAACCATTCGTTGAGTGAGAGTTCGCTCCAGAACATCAATTCTGATATCAAATCCTTCAGCCGTGCTTTTGAGCTCATCGTGAAGCTTGGTAGTGTGATGTCTGGTGATGTTCGTATCATCACGAAGTCGAGCATATGATTGGTCAAGGAGGATACGTGAGTGGATATAGGATTGAGCGACTGGGTAGCAGTATGTAGAAGCTGGAGAGTGGAGGATTGCTGTGGAGCTATAGCAATTAACTGTAAATTTGAGAAGTCTGGATCCTGATGGGGAGAGATATCCTGTTCGGTACGTGGAATGGCCTCTGGATTGATAGCTGAAATTTAAATAGAATTTAACCTCGGATCAACCCCTTCTACAGAGCCCTGTCTATCTTGGCCCTGATGTTCATGGTCAGCCTTTTGAATGAGGGGCTCGTTTTCCTGAGCCTTATGCTCATAAGAATCATGTGTCGCAGTCTGATTTACATGGTGCTCATGTTGTGAATATGTGTCCAGCACTGATCCTTGTGTGGTACCAGTCAAGTTATATATTTCTAGTGCAGGAGAGAACTTAGGAAGAAAGTCACATTCGGGAGTAGTAAACAGTAAACCCACCAAACCACGGTGATGTCTATGTGCAGCAGTAATTAATCAGAGCTCTTGATGCAGTCGGCGAATACACTCAAAGTCACGATGATCAGAGACAACATTGGTCTTGAAATTGGCCAGATGTGCCAGATAGAGCTTTTCAAGTTCTGTTTCAAGAAGCTTATAGAGGATGAGCGACCGTCGCTCGGATAGCTCAGTAATATCCTCAGTCTCTGCCCATTCGAGCAGCTGTTCTTCAATATCAACCATCGACTGAAAACAAGAAAAATCCTTGAGGCGTACCTCCAGACGAAAGTGAACCCATTCTTAAAAAATGGCCATGCGTAAGGAAACCTTTTCCCTTGCAGTCATTATCAACCAAGTGCAATAGTCTTCGACCATGTCTGGGTTACCACCTTCATGTGCAACTTGTATTGTTACTACATCATCAGGTTTCTGAGGGCTATTTGCTGTGCGCTGATAGGCCACGTTGTCTTCATGGTTGACAGGAATAATTGGGATGGAATCATGGAGAGGGCTTTCGCTTGCATCAGCGATATAATCAGGCTCTGGTTGCCTTTCAAGATCCGTCCGAGCATCATTATTCAGACCGTCGTCGAGGTTTACCTCGCCTTTTCCCTGTTCAGAGAGATTGATGTCCAATGTCGTAGGATATTGAGAGCTATGATCCCGTTGTTCATCATCAGCGTTGTTCCTTCCCCTTCAGTGGGAACAATCTGATGAGGGCGATCAACATTGACGTTTTGATTGTTGGGCTCGTCTTGCTCCGTTTGATCATAAAGATCCAGATTGTCAGCAAAGTTATCAACACCCCCTCCTTGTAGAATTTGTTCATAAGGAAATTCTTCGGGTGTAGTAGTGAGGGCTGAAATCGGATCAGGCTGAGTTGTACTAGTCCAACCGCTCAGTTTGTGCTACCTATGTGTCCACATTCATTTCAAGAGGTGCGTGAGAGGGTGAATCAGACGACTCAGATACTTGCTTCTTTTTGCATCGGCGTTGCACCAATGGACACGAGTCGGTTTCTGAATCCTCCTCACGATCAAAATTTGTTGAAACTACGATTTCTCTATTCTCAACAATTTTTTTTGCAGTAGTGTCTGGTGGCGTCGTGGTTATTTGTGTGGCAGCCTGTTTAGTCTATGTCTTCGTTGCTCCACCCTTGTGTTTCCTTTTCTTAGGGTTGGGCATATTTTTTTCGGTGGCATCAGCAAGAGACTTTGAGACTTCTGGTGGTACTTGTTGTGACGTCCCACCCTCAGTGTTGCTTGCAGTTTCCTCTGTCGGAGTAGTTCCTTGGTTGGTATTAATATAGTTTTCTACTTGTTTGCTTGTCAGAACCTTCTTAACATGTAGCTTAGTCGCTGTCCCGAGATCGGCCCGAACCAGTAGTAGTGTTGCTTGCAGTTTCCTCTGTCGGAGTAGTTCCTTGGTTGGTATTAATATAGTTTTCTACTTGTTTGCTTGTCAGAACCTTCTTAACATGTAGCTTAGTCGCTGTCCCGAGATCGGCCCGAACCAGTAGTTCCATCAATATACTGATTTGAACCGTGAATCCTTGAGACCGTTTTCTTGGATTCTGAACCATGGCGAGCAATCGTTGAAACATAATGCGACCCAATTGACTGATAGACCAGCCGAGATTGCTACCATGACTTCAAACTTTTCACAGGTAACCTTGTCAAAAGATCCGGCTTTTGCATAGAGAGATTTCGCAACTATGTCATGCAATAGGCGGTATTCTAAGTGTAAATCCTTTTTCTTACCATAACTTTGGATCGGTACTGTAGTAGCAGAGAACCTAGTTCTCATTTCAGCGATTGTTTCGTTTGGAATACCAGAAAAGTTCTGAACCCTCAGTCGGAGGTTTGAACTTTTCCGAAAAATTTCTTCTGTGACCACCAACTTTTGCCCAAACACAGTGCTAACAATAGTTCCAGCAATAACTCGTGCATTCGAGAAGAACTCAAAAACATCAGATTCAAATATAGGGTTAGTACCTTCTAAAAATCCGCGTAATCCGGTATCCTCGAGAGTTTTGAACATACGAACCATTCCCGCGTGTTCCATAGTAAGCACTGACGTGAAGTCGACCTGCAAAGTGTTGATGAAGAGGGAGGAAGCCATTGCTAACAGTTAATTTGAAGCGATTTGATATGAGTTTAGTATATTGCAACGATTGGTACTGATGCTATACTGCTCGAACTATATTGATAGCGTACTAATGAAAAAGTGGTTTTTGTTTGAGCGGGGAGAGAGAAAGGTTTTTTTTGAGACACGTGTCATCGTCTAATTTTAAAAGACTTTTGAAATTTCGAAGAGATGACCGTCCGAATTTAAATAAAATTTGTAAGTATTAACCCAATCTCGTCCGTTCAATTTGGATATACCAGCTGGAAACAATTGAGGCAAACCCCATGATAACATCACGCTGTACCTCGAGCCGGACCAGATCGATATGGTATCAATCAGCTTAAAAACAATCAGCTTGATTGTAACCAGCTCGAAACCTACCAGCTCGATGGAAACCAATTGATTTTCTTGGCTATCTGTTTGACTCATATTGTTCCCCCTGAATTGATGCACTCAGAACAAATTTACGTCATTTCAAGGAGACCTAAGATGTTTCTAGAGTAAGAAAACTTAGCATCCGGTAGTGGCTTGGTGAAGATGTCCGCCACTTGCTGATCTGTAGAAACATGCTCCACTCGGACGTCTTTCTTAAGCACGTGGTCTCGAATGAAATGATGTCGTATATCAATGTGCTTAGTTCTAGAATGCAGCACTGGATTTTGAGTGATCGCAATTGCACTTGTGTTGTCGCAGAAGATGGGTGCCTCTTGTGCATCAACGCCATAATCTCGAAGTTGTTGTTGAATCCATAATATTTGAGAACAACAACTTCCAGCTACAAGGTATTCAGCCTCAGCTGTGGACGTAGCGATTGATGTCTGCTTCTTGCTAAACCATTAGATGAGCCTATCACCCAGAAACTGACACGTTCCACTTGTGCTTCGACGATCAATCTTACACCCTGCATAATCTGCATCGCTGTATCCAATTAAATTCAAGCTAGAGTCTTTGGGATACCGAAGACCCACATTTTGTGTTCCTTTCAAATACTTAAGAATGCGTTTAACAGCAATGTAGTGAGACTGTTTTGGATCAGCTTGAAACCTGGAACACATGCAGATCGAGAACATGATATCTGGTCTGCTTGCAGTGAGGTATAGCAATGAGCCAATTATCCCTGGATACATGGTTACCTCGACTGCTAAGCCAGCTTCATCTTTGTCCATCTTGATGGAGGTGCTCATGGGAGTAGCTATAGGAGAGAAATTTTCCATCCCAAACTTCTTTATAAGTTCCTTAGTATACTTGGCTTGAGTGATGAAAATTCCATCCTCAAGCTGTTTGACTTGCAGGCCAAGGAAAAATGTCAATTCTCCCATCATACTCATTTCAAATTTCTCCTGTATCAACTTAGAAAGTTTTTCACACAATTTATGGTCAGTTGATCCAAAAATGATATCATCAACGTGTATTTGTACAAGTAGAATGTGATTATTCTTTGCGAATTTGAACAATGTTTTATCTACCGAACCAATCATAAAATTATGATCAAGGAGAAATCTGGACAACGTATCATACCAAGCTCGTGGAGCTTGTTTTAGACCATATAGAGCTTTGTCTAGCTTGTATACGTGTTCTGGTTTGGTATGATCAGTGAAGCCAGGTGGTTGTGAGACATATACTTCTTCTTTCAGAATACCATTCAAGAAGGCACTTTTAACATCCATTTGGTAAACCTTAAAGTTCTTGAAAGAGGCATACGCAAGAAATATTCTAATAGCCTCCAGTATAGCTACCGGCGCAAATGATTCTTCAAAATCGATGCCTTCTTCTTGCCTATATCCTTGCGCAACGAGCCTAGCCTTATTTAGAACTACGGTTCCTTGTTCATCTAGTTTGTTCCTAAAAACCCACCGGGTTCCTATTATATGTTCATTGTCTGGTTTAGGGACTAGATGACATACTTTACTACGTTCAAACTGGTTTAACTCTTCCTGCATAGCGTCTATCCAACTGGGATTTTCTTAGGTTCTGTATGAGATATGAATGCCGAATTAAGATATTCATGCATCTGGCCTCGTGTCCTAACAGGGGCAGTCGGATTACCAATGACCAACTCAGGTAGATGATTCTTATTCCACCAAAGATCTGGTCCGTATGAGGTAGATGGATCGTGCTATTCCCCCTGTGTTCTTGCTGGTTCTTCTGAGATGCCATCTGCTGATGTGTTGCTTGTTGGAACGATGTTATCAACACCAGCTCGTTCTGGACTGGCTAGATCATGATTCCGATTATCTTGCTCGACAGCTGGAATATCAGCACTAGTAATTGATCTGGTCAAGTCGTGCTGATCATCAGCTTGCTGTCTAGGTTGATTCTCGTCTTCACTTGACTCTTCTAGATGAATAGATTCAAGACGAGTGCATAAATTGTTTGACTTTGAGGCTGATGATGATTGAAGACTGGTCTCATCAAACACCACATGAGCTGATTCTTCCACTGTTAACGTACTATGGTTGAATAATCTATATGCTCTGCTAACAGCTGAATATCCCAGAAATGTACCTGTATCAGATCTTACGTCAAAAGCTCGTAAGTACATTTTACCGTTGATATGGATGGAACATTTGCATCCAAACACCCTGAAGTACGAGATATCAGGTTTCTTGCCATTCCAGATCTCGTAGGGTGTGACCCCATGTCGTTTTTTTATCATTGATCTGTTTTGAGTATAACAAGCTGTGTTGACTACTTCAGCCCAAAATTTACTTGAGATGCCAGAATCAGCAACATGGTTGTGGCAGCTTCTTTCAAAGTACGATTTTTACGCTCAGCCAGTCCATTCCGTTGAGGTGTTCTTGCTGCAGATAACTCATGTTTGATCCCAATACCATCTAGATAGGAGGAGATTTTAAATTTTACAAATTCTGTTCCTCTATCACTCCTAATCCGATTTAATTTACAAGACTTGCCACTATTTTATTGCTTCCGCGTTGTGCTTTATGTGATTTTGCTCTGATTTGTGCACGAGGCCTGACACCCTGTGTATCTGTATTGTTGATTCTTAACTATGGATTGAATATATGTATATTGTTAGATTATTGAGATTTTTCTGGATTGACTTTTGAGTTAAAGTCTGTTTTTTTAGTATTAAATACTTTGAATAATTATCTTTTAGTTCAGGCCGAAAACAAAAATTTTAATCACTTTTAAGGTTCCGTGTTTTTGTGCTCTTTTTGACGTATTAAAGAGCACCGGGCTTGACATTTTGGTATCAGAGCTTAAACTGAGATAAGCTCGATTCTTTCTATCACACTTGAGTCTAGGCACAATGATTGATATGTTGTTTATGCTTGATTATGTGATTTACCTGCTTTTGTGCTTACCCTTGAGTGCCTCTTAGATGCCGCCGAGGAGAGGTAGAGCGACTAGGCAGAGGGTGAATGAGTCAAGAGCTGATGTTAGCATTGAGGATGACGCAATAGGTCAACCTAGTGTTCCTTTGAGCCGTCGGGAGAGTCAGGTCGTGGCTGAGGTGGAACATCTGACTCGACAGGTTGACAAGATGGAGTTGGTTCTAGCTAGATTTCAGTGGATGAATCCTCCCACGTTTGCTGGAACCAGAGTGGTATGATGGCCGAAGGTTGGTTAAAGCATATGGTGGAACTGTTTGATACAGTGGACTATTCTGATGAGAAGAGACTGAAGTTGGCCGTCCTTCAGTTGAGAGAACATGCACAGCGCTGGTGGAAGGGTGCTTCCCGAGCCATGCGAGAGATGGGTGTAGTGATATCTTGGGAGAGTTTCCATACTGCTATCACTAGGAGTACACTCCAGAATCGTATTACACCACCAAGGAGAGGGAATTTGATAACTTGGTGCAAGTAAATCTGAAGGTAGCGGAATATTCTAGACAGTTTTCCTCTCTTCTTTCGTATGTTCCTCATGTTGCTAACCAAGAGAGGACGAAGCGGAGCAGATTTTTGAGAGGTTTAAGACAGATTTATTTCAGTTGGTGCTAGATGGTTCTCCTTTGACTTATACTGAAGCGGTGGATAGGGCGGTAGACATAGAGGAGAGTCGATTGGATGTGCAGACACAGGTTCAGCCGACAGCTGGATGAGGTGTCCCGTACCTGAAGAGATGTATTCTTTTCAGCCTCCTCAGATGCCGTAGTCGTCGAGTCACCAGAGATTTAAACCGAGAGGAAATTAGTTCAAGAAGAGATCGAGTTATGGTTCTTCTGGTTCTGATATCTCTGGAGGAGGTAGCTCTAGAGCAGAGTTTTGTGGTCAATGCGGAGGTAGGCATTTGACTTCGAAGTGTCTTGGAATTCAGGGCACTTGCCGTATTTTTGGTCAAGTTGGACATTTTGCGAGAATGTGTCCTGTCCGGGGACAATTTCCTAATCTGTAATAGCAGCAGGGATCGGTTGGAGGTTCTTTGCAGAGTTTGCATCACCCTGCTTAACCCCGATTAGGATTCAGCATCCTAAGGCTTCCAGATTCATAGGGCCTCCTCAATCTCAGCACTCGGAACATCAGCAGGCTCCGGTGAATGCCTTGAGAAGGGAGCAAGATGATGACATGCTCGGAGGAGATGTGCAGGTACTTACTTTTAATTGTCCTACATATATTTTTTTTGACACAGGAGCTTCACATCAGATTATTTTCTGAGCTAGTTTTGAATGACTGTGGGTTGATTCTACCCCATCGGGTGATGCTGTGTCTGTTGATACCCCGCTGGTGAAGGTTAGTGTCCCGTGAGGTAGTGCTGGATTGTGTTGCTAAGTTGGATGAGTTCACGTTGTTGACGAGTTGGTTTTGTTAGCGCAGCGGCGGATCCGGATCCCGCTCCCGGGGCGCAGCGGAAGATTTCAAAATTTTGCACCAGGAACGGTCAATACATAATAATAATAGCAAATAAACATACATAGGATGTTTGATTTGGTACCTTTCTGGCGTCTAGGCGCCTAGCTCCGAACAATTTCACGAGAAAATTGGCACTTCAACGGTTGGCGGTCGTCGTTCTCCTAATCCAGTCCACGACTGAACTCACGATCCCTTCGTCAGTCTGCACTAGAAAACATGACGAATTTTTCACAGACGGAATCTCCTTGTCGAGACGGTCGGAACAAGTCCGAACACGGCAGGCGGCGGCGAGGGAGGGGCGAGGGAGGGGCGGCGGCCGTGTGGAGAAAAGGAGGATAGGGGGCGGCCAAGACTAGGGTTTTTGGAGTTGTTCTGTGTCATGTAACCCTAGGGCACACATATATATTTAGACTTGTGATGGGCTTGAAACCGGCCCAATGGGCCTGGGTCAGACCCAGTCCCGTATGAACATTCGGTTCAACTGCATCACCGTGACTCCATCATAATCCCGATCGACGATCAGATCGGACAGATCTACACAGTTTACAAAACTGAGTATTATGATGCGAAAAAAATTTTTCAGACCACCTAGTCCAAAATTGCAGTTCAGCCTCTCCAAGTTTCAAGGATAGTCAAACTAGCCCAAACTTTATGGAAATTGCATTTTGACCCCTGTTGAATTTTAGGAAGTCGCACTTCCATCCTTCCTCCTCCTATGCTCAACAAATTGAGCTTAATTTCCGTGCGGGAATCGAGAAACCAGTACTTGTGTGACCCTCAATGGTTCAGGGATACAGCTAGCCGTGGGCCCACAATATGTGCGACTCCGAAACCACATTTTCGGACTAGCCCATCAAATCATGGTAAAGCGTCTAGCAACATCGCCCCATGATCCCCTAGGTATCACTGATAGTGCCTGCAAGAACCATTCGGTCATGGTTAGCGTACATTACGGTCCTTTCAACACAAATATCCCGATCAGATCAACGACCATTGGTGAATCGAGAGTCGCTAGAGATCCAATAACCATGCATACATCTCGGAGATCAAATAGTGACATTGCGTGTGTTACTAGGTAAACCCATTTACCTAAAACACATCTATTACTCTGGCCAGAGATTTATCACACTATTATCTCCTCAGATAGCATAGGATATCCATGCACAAAGACGAGCGGTGAATCCTCGACAACGAAGCATCGACTCCTACATGCATCGGGACCTCACCCAATCCCGCCACCTGATGACCCCAACTGAGTCGGTAAACGGGTCAAAGTGAGGCACCTATCATGTAGAGTCTCAATGACGTTTCGAGTAGTGAGGGCTAATCTGTACAACCAAGACCTCGGACTTATCCACTCGACAAATGGTAACCACTTGGAAAGTCCAAACGAGGGTAGTTCGATAGATCACCAGGTCACTATCCATCTGCATGTTCAGAACATCACAATGTTCCCTACCAATGAAACGTGATACTTCACATCGCATATGCTAGTCGCAAGCTCGGGCGGCCTTATTCTCATTTTGACGTCCCAATAGACTAGGAACGAGTTTAGAATACACAGTGACTATTAGATGTGTTTCATGATAGCCATCATATCCGCTATCACATATAACATACACTATGGTGCATTCTAGGTCTTTATCCAACACAATTGTTAACATTATTAAATAATGAAAATAAAGAATGCCATAAAAGAATACGAATTTCATAAATAAAGATCGTTTTACAAAGAGTCAACAAGAACCCACACGCCACAAGTTGGCTAGTTGGGCACCTACTCTAACAATCTCCCACTTGCCCTAAAGCCAACTACTCATCAGACGCAGTCCCATTGTTTCGTGATGTTTTTCAAACAACGGTCCTGGAAAGGGCTTCGTAAGTGGATCAGCAATGTTGTCTGCAGAGGCGACTCTCTCGACTTCTATGTCACCTCTAGCCACAATATCCCGGATTATGTGGTATTTCCTCAGTATATGTTTGGATCTTTGGTGAGACCTAGGCTCCTTTGCTTGTGCAACGGCATCCGTGTTGTCATAGTACACCGGGACTGGACCAACTCCTTCAGGGATTACGCCCAACTCTTGGACGAAATTCCTCATCCAAACCGCCTCTTTAGCAGCAGCTGATGCTGCGATGTACTCAACCTCAGTGGTTGAATCCGCGATGGTGTCTTGCTTGGAACTCTTCCAAGAGACAGCACCATCATTGAGCATGAATACAAAACCAGAGGTTGACTTCGAATCATCCACATCACATTGGAAGCTAGAATCAGTGTAGCCTTCCAATTTCAGTTCACCACCCCCATAGACCATGAACATATTCTTAGTCCTTTGTAAGTACTTAAGAATATCTTTCACAACCTTCCAATGCATTTGGTCGGGGTTAGCTTGGTAAGATCAACGACCATTGGTGAATCGAGAGTCGCTAGAGATCCAATAACCATGCATACATCTCGGAGATCAAATAGTGACATTGCGTGTGTTACTAGGTAAACCCATTTACCTAAAACACATCTATTACTCTGGCCAGAGATTTATCACACTATTATCTCCTCAGATAGCATAGGATATCCACGCACAAAGACGAGCGGTGAATCCTCGACAACGAAGCATCGACTCCTACATGCATCGGGACCTCACCCAATCCCGCCACCTGATGACCCCAACTGAGTCGGAAAACGGGTCAAAGTGAGGCACATATCATGTAGAGTCTCAATGACGTTTCGAGTAGTGAGGGCTAATCTGTACAACCAAGACCTCGGACTTATCCACTCGACAAATGGTAACCACTTGGAAAGTCCAAACGAGGGTAGTTCGATAGATCACCAGGTCACTATCCATCTGCATGTTCAGAACATCACAATGTTCCTTACCAATGAAACGTGATACTTCACATCGCAGATGCTAGTCGCAAGCTCGGGCGGCCTTATCCTCATTTTGACGTCCCAATAGACTAGGAACGAGTTTAGAATACACAGTGACTATTAGATGTGTTTCATGATAGCCATCATATCCGCTATCACATCTAACATACACTATGGTGCATTCTAGGTCTTTATCCAACACAATTGTTAACATTATTAAATAATGAAAATAAAAAATGCCATAAAAGAATACGAATTTCATAAATAAAGATCGTTTTACAAAGAGTCAACAAGAACCCACACGCCACAAGTTGGCTAGTTGGGCACCTACTCTAACAATCTCCCACTTGCCCTAAATCCAACTACTCATCAGACGCAGTCCCATTGTTTCGTGATGTTTTTCAAACAACGGTCCTGGAAAGGGCTTCGTAAGTGGATCAGCAATGTTGTCTGCAGAGGCGACTCTCTCGACTTCTATGTCACCTCTAGCCACAATATCCCGGATTATGTGGTATTTCCTCAGTATATGTTTGGATCTTTGGTGAGACCTAGGCTCCTTTGCTTGTGCAACGGCACCCGTGTTGTCATAGTACATCGGGACTGGACCAACTCCTTCAGGGATTACGCCCAACTCTTGGACGAAATTCCTCATCCAAACCGCCTCTTTATCATCAGCTGATGCTGCGATGTACTCAGCCTCAGTGGTTGAATCCGCGATGGTGTCTTGCTTGGAACTCTTCCAAGAGACAGCACCATCATTGAGCATGAATACAAAACCAGAGGTTGACTTCGAATCATCCACATCACATTGGAAGCTAGAATCAGTGTAGCCTTCCAATTTCAGTTCACCACCCCCATAGACCATGAACATATTCTTAGTCCTTTGTAAGTACTTAAGAATATCTTTCACAGCCTTCCA
>KV013361.1:56609-84231 GCA_001598015.1 Dorcoceras hygrometricum
TACATGTTGAGGGAAGATGCGATGATTTGGTGGGAAGGAGCCAAGTTGTCTGTGGATCTGCTGAATCTCACATGGGCAGATTTCAAACAAGTATTCTATGAACAATACTTCACAACTGGAAAGAGGTCTGAATTGAAGAGGAAATTTTTGACCCTCAAACAAGGGAGTTTAACCGTACAGGAGTATGTGCGGAAGTTTGAAAGAGGGTTCTATTTTGTGCCACTAATAGGAAGTGACCCTGAAGAGAAATTGAGTCACTTTGTAGAAGGATTAAAGCCGATGTTCAAAATTAATGTCATGTTATCTGTGCCAAGAACTTATAGAGAAGTAGTGGATAAAGCCCTGCAAATTGAAAGAGATTGGAAAGATGTTGATGAGGAAAGGCAGCAGAAGCGACAAGCCTTTCAGTAGAAGGACCAGAGGCCGTTCAAGAAGCAGAACAAGAACCAGCAGAGGCCTCAAGAGAAAAAGCCTCTATTGATCCAACCTATTAGCTCTGTTCCTGCTGGTAATAATAGAACAGAATGTCCTAAGTGTCACAAGAATCATCTGGGGCAATGCAGACTTGGACAAAACGTCTGCTATAAATATGGAATGCCCGGACATATTTTGAAAAATTGTCCAAAACTCAAGCAACTGGTGACCAGCAGAGCCTTTGTCATGACAGGTGAACAAGCTCAACCAGACTCGACAGTAGTCACAGGTGAAATTTCGATAGTTGGGTTTCCTTCTCTGGCTTTAATAGATTCAGGAGCCACGCATTCATTTATTGCTGCTGAGTTTGTTAAGAAATTGCCTATATATCCGGAGCAAGTATTGATAGGCTATTGTGTGTCGGTACCATCAGGGGAGAAGCTGGTATCGCACGAACTGTTTAGGAGTTTAGAACTTAAACTTCAAGGACATAAGATTACTGCTGATTTGATTGTGTTGCCGATGCCAGAATTTGATATGATTTTGGGAATAGATCGGCTAACTAAGAATGGGGTAGTAATTGACTTTAAACTACGAGCAGTAGCTGTCAACCCACCAGGAAAAGAGTCATTCCAGTTTTTGGAAAAACATGTTAATAAAGTCCCTTCAATTTTATCATCCTTAGTAGCAGCTGATAGACCCCAACTGCCAGACGTGGAGATAGTAAATTAGTTTCCTGAGATATTTCCAGAAGATATCCAGGGATTACCACCGGACAGAGAGTTAGATTTTTCAATTGATCTAATTCCAGGAGCTGCTCCAGTATCTAGACCACCATATCGATTAGCTCCATCATAAATGAAAGAATTGAAAGAACAGATACAAGATCTGTTGGAGAAGGGGTTTATTAGACCAAGTACTTCCCCTTGGGGAGCCCCTGTTTTATTTGTTAAGAAAAATGATGGGAGTATGAGGTTATGTATAGATTATCGAGAGCTAAATAAATTGACAATTAAGAATAAGTATCCATTACCCATGATAGAAGATCTGTTCGACCAGTTGAGAGGGTCAGTAGTATTTTCTAAGATCAACTTGAGGTCTGGATACCATCAATTAAATATTAAGGCATCTGATGTTTATAAAACAGCCTTTAGAACTAGGTATGGCCATTATGAATTCCTAGTTATGCCCTTTGGACTTACGAATGCTCCATCAGCTTTTATGGACTTAATGAATAGGGTCTTTCAACCATTTTTGGACCAGTTTGTAGTTGTATTCATTGATGATATTTAGTGTATTCTAAGACCAGATGTGAGCATGTCCAACATTTAAGAATCGTTCTCCAGATTTTGAAAGATAAGCTGTTGTTTGCTAAATTTAGCAAATGTGATTTTTGGATGGAGAAAGTATCATTCTTAGAACATATAATTTCTAAGGATGGAATAGAAGTTGACCCAGCCAAGGTAGAAGCTGTTCGCGACTGGCCAGCACCAAAGAATGTTGTAGAGATAAGGAGTTTCTTGGGTTTAGCTGGATATTATCGGCGATTTATCCAAGGATTCTCTAAGTTAGCTGTTCCCTTGACGACGTTAACGAGAAAGCAAGTGAAATATAACTGGACAGTTGAATGTCAAAACAGTTTTGACAAACTGAAGCAAGCATTGATTGAAGCACCTGTATTGACAATGCCAACTGATGAAGGAAAATTTGT
Source organism: Dorcoceras hygrometricum (assembly GCA_001598015.1). Classification (NCBI taxonomy): domain Eukaryota; kingdom Viridiplantae; phylum Streptophyta; class Magnoliopsida; order Lamiales; family Gesneriaceae; genus Dorcoceras; species Dorcoceras hygrometricum. The sequence continues at coordinate 58,735 of KV013361.1, forward strand.
AATTTATACTGATGCTTCTAAGTTGGGACTAGGAGCTGTGTTGATGCAGGATCGTAAAGTAATATCATACGCATCTAGACAGCTGAAGGATCACGAGAAGAATTATCCAACGCATGATTTAGAACTAGCAGCTGTTGTCTTTGCCCTTAAGATATGGAGGCATTACCTATATGGGGAGAAGTGTGAGATATTTACAGATCACAAAAGTTTGAAATACTTCTTTACCCAGAAAGAATTGAATATGAGGCAGAGGCGATGGTTGGAGCTGGTTAAAGATTATGATTGTACTATCAGTTATCACCCAGGAAAAGCAAACGTGGTAGCTGATGCTCTAAGAAGGAAATCAGTAGGACTAGCGCAACTAACTGTTCAGAAATCATTGGCGACTGATATTGAAAGGTTTGGACTTGAAATAGTGTCCAGCAGTAGTAATAATGTGATTTTAGCAGACCTCTCCGTAAGATTAAATTTGTTAGACCAAATTCGAGAAGGTCAGCTGCAAGATGAACAATTGAAGAAATGGGTTAAGCAAGATAAAGAAAGAGGCAGTAGTCTCTATTTTTCAGAAGATGGAATTGTTAGGTATTTGGGTAGAATCTGGGTACCTCAAGTAGATGATTTAAGAGCTGATCTTTTGAAAGAAGCTCATACAGCTCCATATTCAGTACATCCAGGAAGTACGAAAATGTACAAGGACCTCCAGCAGTTGTATTGGTGGCCAGGAATGAAGAGGGATGTTGCTAGATTTGTAGCTGAATGTTTGACGTGTCAGCTGGTGAAGGCTGAACACCGGCGACCAGCAGGATTATTGAAGGACTGCTCAAGGATATAACTCCATCTGGGTTATAATTGATAGACTCACTAAGTCTGCTCATTTCTTACCAGTCAAAACAACATATGAAGTGAGCAGATACGCAGAATTATATGTTAAGGAAATAGTGAGGCTACATGGAGTTCCAGTTTCTATTGTATCAGACAGCGATCCTAAATTTACATCAGCTTTTTGGAAAAGTTTGCATAAAGCTATGGGTACAAAGCTAACATTCAGTACTGCGTTTCACCCCCAGACTGATGGACAATCAGAAAGGGTGATTCAGATTTTAGAAGACTTGCTCAGAGCTTGTATTGTGGATTTTTCAGAGAGTTGGGATTCGAAATTTCCACTGGTAGAATTTGCCTACAACAACAGTTTCCAAGCTTCAATTCAAATGGCTCCATATGAAGCTCTCTACGGCAGAAAGTGTAGAACACCACTTCATTGGGATGAAGTTGGTGAAAGAGCTGGTTTGGGACCAGATATTGTGGAACAAACAGCAGCAGCTGTTAAAAAAATAAGAGAAAGAATGAAAGCTGCTCAAAGTCGACAGAAAAGTTATGCAGATAATCGAAGAAGGGAACTGAATTTTGAGATAGGTGATCACGTATTTTTGAGAATAGCTCCAATGAAAGGAGTTATGCGTTTTGGAAAGAAAGGAAAATTGAGTCCAAGGTATATTGGACCATATGAAATTTTGGAGAAGATAGGAACTTTAGCCTATCGTTTAGCACTGCCACCACAGCTGGCAACAGTACACAATGTTTTCCATATATCAGCTTTAAGGAAATATGTTCCCAACCCTTCGCATGTGTTAAGTCATGAACCAATCCAATTAGCACCAGATTTAAGTTATGAAGAAAGACCAGAAAGAATTCTCCTCCGAGAAGTTATAAGATTAAGAAACCGTAGCATTCCTATGGTTAAAGTGCAATGGACTAACCAGTCGGAGCGAGAAGCAACGTGGGAAACAGAAGCTGATATGCTAAGCTTATATCCATATTTATTTGGTACGTAAATTTCGAGGACGAAATTTCAATAAGGAGGGTATAGTTGTAACGCCCCAAAATCCATAGGACCACATTTATGCATTTTATTGATTTCATGGGCCAAATTGGCAATTTTAAATGTTATGTATTTGCAGATTCATTGATTTCAGAACATAAGATGCGTTGCGGCTGGTTCTAGCAGATGACTCCAAAGAGTGATGCACGAGCTGGTTTTAAATCGATAAAAAAATATTTTAAGGAGGACAAATTATTTCTTTTGAAAAAGGTTTGGTCTTTTACAAATAAAAATGATATGAAGAGAATTTTACTAAATTTTATAAGTGTGTCATGCTTGATTTCACAAGTAGCTTGCCACTAATCCCTTTCACATAAAAACCTGTTTTCAAAGTAAGATTCTTTATCATTTGCAAAGAAAAATCTTGAGGTGTTCTTCAAAATATTTCCAGAAGAGTTCGTGCGTTGCTTAAAGAGAAGATTTCTGCAGGAATCGGTTGCTGTTGCAAAGCATGCGAGTCTTCCAATCATCGTAGTCCTCCTTGGAAAACATGGGAATCTTGTTGTGAGAAGTTGATATTTTAATATAATATAACGCACAAAAAACAACTGTTCAATAACTGAGATGCGCAGGCTCTGATACCAATTGATAGGTTCAATATGGCACGAAAACAGGCCTAGGAGTTCAGAAGGGGGGTTGAATGAACTCCTTGGTAATTTTGAATTTTCGAAACCGTTTAAAAATTTTTTTTACAAGCACCGCTTAACTTAAGTCCGAGTTACCACACTTAAGGTATCTCAGTTTAAATGGCTGATTTCTCGGTTAACAAAACTTGTGCGGAAAGAAACCGATTAATCAGTGAACAATATAAACATTAAATAATGCGTAATGTAAAGTTAAGGGACAGAATTTGTTTCTGGAAGTTCGGATATAAATATCCTACGTCTCCCCTTCTTCCTTTTCAGGAAGGTTCCACTAGAAGATTTGATGCGTGTAGTCCTTCTACAAACACCCGATCACCGAGCCTCGCTCCAGGTGAACTCCTAGCAACACCACAAATAGAGCAGTCGCAGCTGCTGTTCTACAACACTGTAATTTTCTCAAACTGCTTTTTAAGAGCACGTTCGTTACAGACTCAATCAAGAATATCAACAATGAAAAACAATATCTTGAGACTGTAAAGTCTCTGGTTTCTAAACAACGAAACTTGATTCAAAGGATTGAACCAGAGAATGACTCGAAGGTAAAACTATGGAGATCAACACTTGTGTTCTTCGAGTCTTTGTGAGCTTTTTGAGAATAACTTCAGTAGAGGGAAAGCTCATGAAGGAGACGTAAAAATGGCAGAGTAACAACAAAATAGCAATGGCGAAGAGAGTTGTCTTCAATTCAAAACTCCTGCTATTTATACTCTTCGCTCAACGGTCATTAATTCTGTAAGGAAATAAAATCCCTTTTGAAATTCTGATAATTATATAACCGTATACTCTGCTCCACTACAATGTAAATTTCACACTGTAAGAGCAAGATTGTCGCCTTCCATATTTGTGCAATAACTGTGTAACAACCTCTGTAAATATGTACTATTTACCCAAAATAGTACTGATCTTGTCTCTTTAATTCTAGGCAATTTGTACGAGTTGATTGAGACCATTGATTCTCTTCAATTTGAATATGTGGTCCCGTTGAATCAATTTAACGCTTGCGCCTGAAATCTTTTCTGTTGATGGATATATCTTTCTTGAAGATAAATGAATAATCCATCGCTGTTCGAATACATATCTGTCACAGTTAAAGAATATTTGACCATTTGCAATTTCAGAAATGCTGACGTCATCGTATCTGTTTGGCAAACTGTAGCGTTAACTGACGGTGTCTATGACGTCACGGTCTCTGATAACCCTACTATGCACATATACGTTGACAGCAATCTTCGCTGTTAACCATATTGAAATGTACCTGTTGGACTTCACTGTAACGATATCTGTTAACAGCAACCATTGCAACACTGTTACAATATCTTTCGAATACACTTGACCATAATCTAAGCCTTTCTGTTGACAGCAACCGTTGCATTCCAAAAACGAATTCTGTTGGACTATACCTCTGATTTAATCACGATGTCTGTTGACAGCAACCATTATTCTAAATGCACTATCAACAGTAGATATCTGATCCAATACCCCAAATAACTGCTCCGATAACCCAAACGTCTCCGAACCCGAATCTGATCAACCCGATAACATATCTGCAATTCAAATCGATCACTGTTGTCAGCAACTCTTATATCCATGAAAACATTATTCGAATTTCATCGTTAAGTCCAAATCTTTTCTTACTTTTGTTATCACCAAAACTATAAATTTTATCCTAACACCAGTCCTGCCACAGTTATAGGATTTATTTTCAGAAGGATTGTTAAAATTTTTCTTGGTAGAATTAAATGAGAAGGGTTGAGAGTTCTGCTTCCGCATGAATTTTCCAAATTTTCTGATAAGCAGAGCCATTGCATCCTTGCTCATCTCATCCGTCGATCTGCTGTTAGTTGAACATGGACTTTGATCTGGGATAGAAGTAGCCAGAGCTTTAGTTGGTTGAGATGTAGATGGCTCCGTTTTGGCTCTTGATAAGCAGAGCCATTGCATCCTTGCTCATCTCATCCGTCGATCTGCTGTTAGTTGAACATGGACTTTGATCTGGGATAGAAGTAGCCAGAGCTTTAGTTGGTTGAGATGTAGATGGCTCCGTTTTGGCTCTGGTTTCTAGTTCGAACTCGTATGCCTTCAATTTAGCAAACAAGTCATGTAACTCCAGTTTGTTCAAATCTTTCGACTCCCTCATGGCCATAGTCTTTACATCCCATTCCTTGGGGAGTGCACGCATTACTTTTAGAGCCTGCTCTCTGTTGCTGTAAGTTTTATTCAGTCTGGCCAGTTCGATTACCAGAGAGCTAAATCTTTCATCAAATTCGGCCATGGTTTCTTCAGGCTTCATCTTGATGAGCTCAAATTTTTGCAAGGCTACATTCAGCTTGTTTTCTTTTGTTGCCTCATTTCCTTCACAAATCTGGACCAGATTTCCCAGATTTCTTTTGCAGTGGTGCATGTCTGGATCTTGGTAAACATGTTATTTTCTAGCGTCTTGTATAGTATGTCCTTTGCGACATTGTCAAGATTTGTTTTCTTCCTATCTTCGGAGCTCCACTCCTGTCTTGGCTTCTCAATCCATTGAGGTGCACCATCAGCTATAGCAATAGCAGTGTTTACTTTCAGTATCGACATTGGTCCGTTAGTGATTACAAACCACATGTCATCATCTTGTGCAGCTAGGTGCGCTTGCATCCGGATCTTCCAGACATCGTATTCCTCCTTGGAGAACATAGGAATTTTAGAGTGAGAGACCAACATATTTAATAATACAAATGAGTAAAATGTTCAGACACTGAGAAAACCCGCTCTGATACCACTTGTTAGGATCGAAAAGAGTGCTTGAGAGTTCAAAGGGGGGGGGGGTGAATGAACTCCTTTGCTAGTTTTAAACAAACAGTTTATTTTGAAAAGGTTTTAAGATCAAAGCCAACTTCCACCGAATTACCAGCTGGAAGGCTTTCTCAGTGATGTTGTTGTCTCACGTAATAAAGTTATTTTATGCGGAATAAACGCGATTCAAGCAGCTGAACAATTTAATCAAATCGTAGAGATAAAGGCAGTAAGAACAAGTGAGTTGTTTCTGGAAGTTCGGAGAAATTTATCCTACGTCTCCCCTTCTTCCACGGCGGGAAGGATTTCACTAGAAGGCTTTGATTACAATGACCCTCGCTGCAACCCACTCCTACGACCCGCAGCTGCAAGAACTCCTAGCATCTACCACTGCACACCAGCCCGCAAGCTGTGTGACTAACTCACTTCTTTTACGCCTCAGTGAGAAAGTCTACAAGGACTTGTTTAACGTCTCTGTCCAAAGACTACACACACTTCTTTAACGTCTCAGTGCGAAAGACAACTAGACTTGTTTAACGTCTCTGTCCAAAGACTACAATGGAGAGCATTGAATCACATTCACTCTTTATCTATTTTGCTCAACTCTCGAATATGAGTGAATGTGTGTGTGTGAGATTTACAGTGTAAGCACAATCTCTCAATGAATTAAATCTCACACACTCTGGGAAGTGCTCCTGGTTTGAGCTGGTTTTCTGATATCTTCCCAGGTTCAGTGTTGTGCGTCTCTTGATTCTCTGATTGAACTTCGCACAACTATTCTCACAGTTTTTGCGCATATCTTAAATCTGTTTTCATTGTGCCTCTTTATAAAGCCTCTGCTTGGATATATCCGTTGGACACAAATATGTAGCCGTTCTGAAAAGTCTTCTGACACATATGTACTTTGTGTCCTTTGGAATTTAATGCGTTGCAGGCTTTATTTGTCTTGAGCTTTCTTCATCGGCGATTCTGCAGCCTTTGGTTACTTCGAGCTCTGTCCCGAGAAGACAATACAAACAAGTCGATTAAATACTAGACAATGTTTGTCGTATAGCATTGTATTCAAATCTCCTTGCTCGTGGGTTTGATGGCACCTGTCCTGCCATCAAGCTGGTTTGTCCTTAACCAGCTTGCCAGCTTGTTCATCAATCTGATCTTCATAAAGCTGGTCTTGTTCGAGCTTGTTGCTTCTTCAAGCCGTTCAAAGATCTCTTCGTCTCCTCTTGTTTGAAATCGCTCTTGAGCAACTCTTCTAATTTGCTCTGGTCAGCTGATCTTCTTTCGAGATGACCTTCATCATCTTCAGAGCTAAGGTCTTCTTTCACGATCTGTCCCTAAAGATTCTGTCCAGCTGGTTTGTCCTTAACCAGCTGGCTTTTAGTCTGCTCCTGTATCTAAGCAGACACTGCTTTTGAGCTGTTCCCCAAGCTAGTTTTCTTAGGTGAACCATCTTGAGTTGAAGAAGACTACTCGAGTGCCCCACCAGCATGCAGATTCTTCCTCGTCCAAAGTGGGCACCTAGAGCTAGTCTCTCTTCTTGTTGAAGCAGCTCTTCTGCCCTTGCTGACTTTTCAGCTAGTCCTTCAGCTGGTCGTTCAGCAAGGTATATTGTACATCCCTGGTGATCGGATCTACACTCGATCACTGCGCTTGTACCTTTCTTCGCACTCAATCACTGCTCTTGTACACTGCACTTGATCTGCGCTTGAGCTATTCTGTACTTGAGCATTATGCGCTTCAACTCTGAACTTCTTCTCTGATCTTGATTCTGCACTTGAACTGCTCTTCACACTCTGCGCTTGATCTTCGTGCTGCTCTAACATCCAGCTGATGCACCAGCTTGATGTAGCCCTGTACTTCTGGAAGTAAACTGCCGAACCAGTTTGGGCGTCCCCATACTATTCCAGTTAGATTTATTCGACCAGTCCAGCTCAGGCGTCCCTTCACTGTCCTAGCTTGGATATCTTCACGTCTACTCCAGTCTAAGCAAGCTGCGCATGTCAAGTAGAGCGTTAGTACAATAGAAGCAGATTTTGTGTGAATCAAAACTTAGATTCTGATCTATAAACACAGATCCAACACAACTGCTGCTACTCCCATGAGCGCCTCCATCAAGCTGGATAAACACGAAGCTGGAACTACCATTGAGGTAACCATGTATCGTGGGATGATTGTTCACTTCTATACCTCACAGCAAGCAGACTAGACATCATGTCCTCGGTCTGTATGTGTGCCAGGTTCCAAGCTGACCCAAAACAATCACACTACATGGCTGTCAAATGCATTTTAAAATATCTAAAGGGAACATCGAACGTGGGTCTTTGGTATCCCAAAGACTCAAGTTTAAATTTAATTGGTTATAGTGATGCAGGTAGGGTGTAAGAATTGATCGGCGGCATCACAAGTGGTACTTGTAAATTCTTGGGTGACAGATTAATATCGTGGTTTAGCAAGAAACAGACATCGATAGCCACATCCACAGTTGAGCAGAATACCTCACAGCTGGAAGTTGTTGCTCTCAAATGTTATGGATCCAACAACAACTTCGGGACTATGGCGTTGATGCACAAGAAGCACCCATCTTCTGAGACAACACTAGTGCGATCGCGATCACTCAAAACCCAGTGTTGAACTCTAGAACCAAGCACATTGACATACGACATCATTTCATTTGAGACCATGTGCTGAAGAAAGACGTTCGGGTGGAGCATGTGCCAACGGATCAGCAAGTAGCTGATATCTTCACCAAGCCTCTGCCGGACGCTAAGTTTTCTTACTTTAGAAACATTTTAGGTCTCCTGGATATGTCATGATTATGTTCTGCATGCATAAATTCAGGGGGAACAATATGAGTCAAACAGATAACTAAACGTTCCACTGGTTGTCTTCAGGCTGGTAGGCGATCTGGACCAGCTTGGGATATATACAGTGTGATTTTATCATGGGGTTTGCCTTATTTATTTCCATGCTGGTACATGAAATCGAACGGATGCGATTGGGGTAGCGTTTAAAATTAAACTTAAATCGGACGGTCATCTTTCTGGAATTTCAAAAGACTTTTAAATATAATGATGACACGTGTCCAGAGAAGCCCTTCTCTCTTCCCGCTCATACGTAGACCGATTTCACTTTACCTTTTGCTTTACGCTTTCGTATTTTCCCACAATTGAGCAATATAGCAACAAATCTACTACATTTTTGGTGCAAATTGCTCAACTATCTCCAAATTCGCAAACCCCATTTTACCAAATGGCTGCATCTTTTTTTGGTAACGCTCTACAGGTGATTTTGACTCTGTGCTAGCTATGGAGCATGCTGGTATGGTTCAAATGTTCAATACTCTCGAAGAAACAGGACTTAAGGGGTTCCTGACAGCTTCTGACTCAGTTTATGAAAGCGCGGTGGTTGAGTTCTTCACTAATGCGAAAGTGTTAGCTGGAACAATCGTAAGTTTTGTAGCCAATAAAAAATTTGCAATAACGAAAGAATTTTTTACTGAGGCTTTGGGATTGCCAACCAAGGGAATGGTTGGACTTTTGGGTATTCAAAAGGAAACAGTGGATGAAATGCGGAATAAATTCTCAAGGGCTGATGCACCGTTTCGTACCCCCAGTAAGAAGAAACAAATGAAAACCGTCTACTGCACGACATTGTGGCTAAAGCACTATGTTCAAAAACTGGGTCTTTCGACATGGTCACCAGCGAGAAATTTGATTTGATGGTAGCGATTACTGCCGGGCTGAAAGTCAACTGGGCTCAATTTCTATTTCAAGTGTTATTAAATATGGTGAATACTCCTAAACGACATTTGCAGGGTTATGTTACTCATATCAGTGTTTTAGTGCAGAATGTTGTGAAGGAAAATCTTGGAGAGTTGGTAAAACTGCATCTGCAGAAAGTGTTGACAAGTAAATCGGGCAGACATATATCAAGAAAAACTTGGATGTTAAATCAACTGGGGAGACCAGCACGCAACCGGAAGATAGCGCCAGCAATAATGCAGGCAGTGAGACACAAATAGCCCAGACAGTGGGTCAAGAAACTCAGGCTGTAAAGAAAAAGAGTGCAACAGCGGAGGCAAAAAACGAAAAAGAAGAAGCTAGCAAAGAAGACAGTGCCTAGCCAAACCATGGAGGCTGGGAGCAAGAATGCTCCAACGGATTCCTCGTCTCAGCAATTAGATTTGGATTCGCGCCTGTCAGGTCCGGTGTACACAATAGAGATTAACTACGCAATTAACAACTGCGGAAGCATTTAAAAGTGGCTAAATTTTTTTTGCTTTGGCCTGACTTAGGAAACATAATTTAAAAATACACTTATACTCAAAATATTGGTTTTAAAACAACCCAAAAGCTGAACACCAGCAGCTGCAGATAACAAATACATGCATCAAGTATTCCAAAACAATACAATCTCAAATCAGCAATAGAACATCACTACGGGATATTCCCTGGTGACGACTCTAATACTAAATTATAAAATATAGATAACTCGGACACTTTATCCACCTCTAGGGGCACCACCAGCTGAGTCATCTCCACGATCAGCTGAGAAACCTTGGTAACCTGAAAAACACACAGACAACCAAAACAACCAGCCCCAGAGGGACATTGGGGTCAAACCCCAGTACGGAGAGCAATACAAACTGCTAATAGACAGCACACCACCAGCTGAGTCATCTCCACGATCAGCTGAGAAACCTTGGTAACCTGAAAAACACACAGACAACCAAAACAACCAGCCCCAGAGGGACATTGGGGTCAAACCCCAGTACGGAGAGCAATACAAACTGCTAATAGACAGCAACAGATATAAATGCACGTGCTATGCATGAGAACAGTAGGATGAAAAGGCAACATACTACAAACGAATCAGGAAGCTGAAGGATCTCAAGGACCAGCTCAGCAGCTGTCAACAGATCGAACAAAAGGTAATGGCCACGAAGCATGTGAGAGCGTGGTAGCTATCCACTCGTCTCAAACACTGTACCAGAGCATAAACCAGATCACTCAACCCGCTGTTGCCAAAGCTCATGAGAGCGTGATAGCTATCCCCTCGTCTCATAGCAGCTAACAACTAAACCAGCAGGGAGATGAGGAGGGTATTGCCGCTCGTCCTCAATAAAAGCATCCTGGTACATAAAGGGTTAGCACAACAATACACGACTAACAAGATCCGAGCTCAACATGTGAAAATGCGTGTATGCAATTACAACAGCTTGCAACAACTAACACAGGACAAGAGCAAGAAACAACAGCACGATAGCATAAACTGCACAGTATACCGCAAACATACACATATATCCAAGCTTATCCCAAAGCTGTAATATAAGCTCAAATCCGTACCTTAGTTTCTGTGCTACAATTATCACAACGAGAGTCCCGAACAACTCAGATTTGAAACCTCATTAGCCAACAACAACAGCTCAGGGACAGTAAGCACAGAACTACGGACTGGGTGCCACCAGCTCAACCCAGCTCTATCCTACCTCTGAAACACAACAGATTGCTCTAAACGAAGCGCAAGGTAGGATCTTATACTTACTCAAAAGCACTTCCTGAGCAGAAGAACCAATCAATCGGAATGCGAATGGTAGCACACTGTAGCTTCTTCGCGTTCTTCTTCCAGCTAACCAAAGCCTTTGAAAGTGGAAGTAATGGAAGCGTCTTGGAAAGGGGAAATCAATGCTACCAATCTTGCTCCAATCGGAGTTTTCTACTATCGACAATCGGAAGAAATAAGGTTCGGTGAACAGTAAGGGTTTCACTACAGTAGAGGATATGTTTACGGGGAAAGATATTTCTAAGTGTTGGGAAAAAAATGGCGTTCGTCTGGTCAGAGTCCTCTATTTATACCACTTAAGTCTCCAATCTCATGAACAGTAGCCACCGACACTCAGGGCTCACATCTGGTACTAACTCAGATAGGAACACTATACCATATCTGAACTCTACGCTATTCCAGATCTGATTACCACAAATGACGTCGCACAGGAGTTCCACTCAGATCTGACCAGCTCATTGGTCTCTCTCTCTCCCAACTGGTACACGTCATCCAGCTGTTCTCCAGAACAACACATGTGAGGATTGAGGATTTAGATTAGTGATTAATTGATTTGATTTGGGATTAATCACGTGTATTTTGAGGATTATGCCAAAGGAATAAGGTTCCTGCTGATTTATCAGCCGCAGCGTGAGTTTAAGAGATGAGAAATATCGATTTTTGGTGAAGTCAACGCTGGTCAACGGTACTGTAGCTCTTGCTGGTGGATTTTGAATCAGCAGAGATGACGTCATTGTGACGCAAGGAGAGCTGCTGGTTTAGTTTCGAGTTTGAGGTTGCTGCTGGCAGACGTTGCATTTAGCGCGAGAATGAATGAGGAAGTGACACGTGTTAGTCAACATTTTGGAGTATTGACTATTGGATTCAGCAGTTGCGCTAGTGGAGGACGATCAGCAGATGGTTTGAGGAATCAGTCGCAAGAGCTGTTAATAGATATGATGGCGTAGGCGTGACGTAGTCCTTTCTGCTGGCAGTAGATTGCGTTGTGATGTTTGCTGCTGACCAGCAGGCGCGCAAAGACTATAGTGCGAGAATGAATGAGGAAGTGACACGTGTTAGTCAACATTTTGGAGTATTGACTATTGGATTCAGCAGTTGCGCTAGTGGAGGACGATCAGCAGATGGTTTGAGGAATCAGTCGCAAGAGCTGTTAATAGATATGATGGCGTAGGCGTGACGTAGTCCTTTCTGCTGGCAGTAGATTGCGTTGTGATGTTTGCTGCTGACCAGCAGGCGCGCAAAGACTATAGTGTTGAGAAGCGGCGTCGTTTGAATTATTTGAAACGCTGCGTTTTGAGCTTTTCGTTTGAGAGATCAGCTGTTGGCAGCAATGTTTACGTATCTAAAATGACGTCGTTTGGATTAGTTGATGCGTCGACGTTTTGAGTAATTTCACGCGACCAGCAGATGGATTGTTTTGGAGCGAGAGCTGTTGTCAGCTGGTGTATCGCTACGGCGTCGTGTTGATAAGTTGGAACGGTGTCGTTTTGGAGTGTTTTCTTGCGATTGTTTTTTGGTCGTTGCTGCTGAATTTAACGAAAGGAAAGAGGGCTGCTGCTGATAGGCTTCTGCTGGTCACTTCGATTGATTTTAATGATCAGCAGGCGAGGCTTTAAGAGGTATTTATAGAAGTGTTGATCGACACTTAGAATTATTTTGAGCCAGATATTTCTTATCTCCTCTTCTCCAAACCCTCGAAATAGCTACTGTTCACCGTCTTCTTCTATCGCCATTTCCTGTCGATTCCGGCCTTTGTGTTTGACGTTCTTGGTGGCGCTGGACTCCTTGAGACTTGCTCTTCCCATTGATACCAGTTTGGAAGCTAGGAGCAACGAGTTGAGAAATCCCGTAGGATCTGCTCGTTCGTGAATTGCTGGTTTTGTTGAGCAGATTCTACAGTTGTTTCTTTTGAGCTTTTGGGTGAGCATTTCTTGTAGTTTGAGCTCGGTTTTTAGTAGTTAATGCCTGCGTTGAAGTGTAGGATCGAAGTATGCTTCTGGCCGTAGGATTAGCGTGATTGTGTAGCTGAATTGAGCTAAGATATTAGCTATGTTGTAACAGATTTCAGCTTCCAGGAAGTTCCTGCTGCGTGAATTGAGCCAGGAGAAATCTGTTAGGTAATTCGAAGAAGGAAGGTACGAATTGAGTAGCTCTTAGAAGTTTTGAGCTTGGGCATGGCTATAATTCGATGTTGTGAAATCTGTGGCTTTACTGATATGTGCTTACGTGAATCGGTTACTGTTTTGATTGAATGTGTATACTGTTTTACGTTTAGGCATATTATGTATTGAGCATGGATATTGAATGGCATTCATGCATACATCTTGAGCCTGATTTACATATTTGATTTTATAACCTGATTTGGGTGCCACGTTGTGACTGGCCGACTGTTGGGTCGTGCCCGAAAAGTCCAACGCTATCGTCGGAGCGGTGACTATCGGATACGAGTGTCTACCGCCGAGCTGTGATGGGCTGACGGGCCCCGATGATCACGGACCGATGATTTCCCGGTTGATAGACCGTGGTATAGAGGCGACATGATATGATTTGCCGGTTGTTGCATCGGTCTAGCTGACTGATTTCCTTTGATAGCCTCATGCATTCATAGCATTGATTTATAGCATGCTGCATGTTTATCTGCTTTGATAGCTCTTCGTACTGAGGCTTGACCTCGTACTTGTTTCCTGCTTTTGTTTTGTTTGGGTCTGTGTTGCCCATTTGCAGGAACATCAGGTAATCAAGCTGGACCGAGTGGAAGTTCAGCTGGTCGATCCTCGCGTCCCTGAGTCCCAGTCTATATATGATATGTATTGAACCGGGGGATGCCCCGTGTTATCATGTATTGGGGATATGTACTTGATTGAGTTTATGTTGTTACCTGGGTATTGGAGTTTGAGTCAACTCATATTTTAATTATCGCTATTTTGAATGTATGATTTGAAGTTCAGGCCCATTGTATTTGAAAAATTTTTAAGCTTCCGTGTCTATGCGCTTATTATGTGTTAATTGTTAGTAATTAGCATGGGGCCTGACAACACACACCAGATCTGATTTCTCAAAACGGCGTTGCACCACAATCCAGAACAGATCACACGCACGGTCCAGATTTAACTTTGGTCGACTCACACGTGCCATCCAACTAGCACTTACACGGGTACACTTAAACGACGTCGCATCGTAACCCAGATCTGAATGACCAGATCACACACATCCAGATCTGATCACAAACACTGTCCAGCACATAATACACTTGACCAACGTATACTGGTAACCCGAAATGACGTCGCACTACCTTTCGGTCTGGACAACCCGGAACTGGTCTATACCAAATTACAAACCGAACTGGTTCACATAGCGCTACCAGATTTGTCTCTTCAAAGCGGTTTTCTCCAAACGACGTCGCTCCAGCACCCGCGTCGAATAATCGACTTGGCGTACACAAAATGACTTGTGACGCAATTCTTAAGCATCCAACCAGCCAGATCTGACCGTTCTATGAAATCTAACCCAAATCTGAATACACGCACAAACCAGCGTACGTTCACTAAGCATACCAGCTCAAAGCTGGCCCGTCCCAGATCTGCTCACGCCTGATCTGGTCTATGCTAAACCCGATTAATTAAATTAATCCACTAATCTTTCGGGTCTCACATTCCCATGGGGAGGGCAAAAGAAACGAGGTGGCACCAAGAGAAAGCAAGTAGTTGAATTTCTGATTCAGAATCCACCATATCTTTACCACTCCAGAATCTGGCAAAGAAAAAGAGGACACAAAGGCTTAAGAAACAACAGAAGCCTATTGGTGACAAGGGTCATTCCCAGCCTTATCCCACACAAGAAGAACTCGCTGGGGGTGTATGGGTTCTGGTGGCAAGCACATTGATGTTGGCCCAAGAGGGCATAAGAGAACAAAATATGAACATGATGAACATATAGGTCGTGATAGGCAGGAAGAGAATCCAGGGTGTGATACCCAGACGGACCACAGAGGTCCAGATAAAATTGCATTTACTATTGCTCAGGACGAGCAAGAAGAGCCTATTGGTGGATGTCCCGAAGGGGAAACCTTTGAGATTGCGGACTGGGTAGACAACGCTGATGGAACCGAGAAGGAGGAAAGCACTTATCAGCATGAGAAGGTATCTGGTCCTAATGACATGGCGATTGTGGTTCGGCCTGCACCTGAGAAGTCAGCTCAGCCGTCCCTGACGATCACTGGCTCGGGTATCTTTACTCCTATTGAAATCCGGGAGATTAATTGGGTAACATACTTTCTGCCCAAGATATATCCCGCCTCAAAGGGTAAAGAGACCCTAGTTGTTCTGACCAAATCTACACTTATTGAGGAGCACTGCCAGCTGGTGCTAAACTCCGCATGGCACGATGTATCCGCAAGGATGGATACTTTTGATGAATTGATGCACTTTCAAAAATAAGTACGGATCAAAGATGTTTCATCCTTTGAACATCTGGCTTAGATTGAAGAGTAGTTGTTGGTATGGGGAGAGACAGAGCAGGTCTCTGAACTGTTTGAGCGACGGTTGCTCATCATGTGCAAACTCTATGAGATGGAGGTGCAGAAAAGCGTTGATGAGCACCTGGAAAATTTCAAGCCCACCGAGCCGTCTATGAACTACGATTCCATGTGCATTCGATTTTTCGGTAAGGAACTTAGAGAAATCGCCAGGCACCATAGGGATTTGAGATCACTTGCTGGTCTGCCAATTCTTGCTCCTGAAGCGTCGATTGTAGGAGCAGCATCCAATCGCTCCGAGACTCTTGCCTTGGTTGACCAAGAGCAGGCACAAGGAAAAGATTCAGATCAGCAGATCGAGAATATCGTTGAGGTTGACCGAAATGTTTTAAATATAGAGGAACTGCCAATGGAACTAAGGAGAATCAGGTTTCAAATAATGAGCATCTGGCTAAAGGTCATGAGCATCGGGCTCACGATGCACACTTGGATGTACAACAGCATTCATTGAGTGGGCAACAAGAACAACAGGGTTCTGGTGCAAATCTCACTCAGATTGAGGACCCTTCTGTAAATATTGAGGATACTGTAAATAATCCGGGTCCAACTCCCATTTCAGAAGAACATAATACAGACCATCAGGGTCCCAACCCATCAAATCTCCAGATGGTGTCATATACTACGGATAGCGAAGAGAACACCCACATCTCCTTCTTAGAAGATTCCGACTCCTCAATACCGGTTCACAACAAATACTTATATCCAGTCCCCTCAAAAGTCCTCCTACTAACTCCAAGCTCGAAGAAGTGGACAAAATTGTGGCTTCAATTGCTCGAGTATGATGTACATGGAGTCCAAGATGACCTCTCTGGACTCCCGAATGCTTTCTGTCGACTCAAGAGTGGTGTCCATGGATTCTAGACTCAAATCTATGGATTCCAAACTTGAAGAACTGTTGTTAGCTCAGCAATTTATGAAGAACCACTCTGGAATTTACCACCGTACAATTTATGAAAAGGTGGATACGCTAGCTGCAAATGTAACTACCTCTCAAACAGCGTTAGAAACCAGTCTTATTCGTCAGATTGCTGGGCAGCAATGCCAGCTTACCACTGATCTTGATATGGTCAAGCTGCAGCTTGCAGAATTGGTTGAGCATCTCAAAAAGATTGGTGATGTCAAAAAGGGGAAAGGTAGTACAAGAGGTAGAGGTAGATGACCGAGCCCAGGAAGCTATAGAAGGGGTGACGATAGCAATAGATTTAAGAAGAGTAAATGGTTCTAACGCAAGGGTGGTTTATAAGTGTTTGGACTAAGTTATTTAGAGCTAATTTTTTCGTTGTAAATTGGTTAATGGTTCATAGAAATTTTACGATCAAATTTTTGTCATCACCAAAACTGGGGAAATTGTTATGATGAATTTCAGAAGTTTTGGTGATGAAAAATAGACAAGAAAATAAATCCATAAAAGAGGTCAATTGGACCAAAGTGACAAGATCTGGATGACGCTTACTACGTTGGATGTAGAAACCAGATCGGAGAAGAGTCAAGCTGGTCAAGGGAAAAACCAGCTCAGAGCATTCAGGTATGCTAGTTTAGGACAAACCAGCAAAGGTAATCTATATTAAGGTGTGCTGGTCTAAGAAAAACCAGCTGAATACTAGGTCTTGCACATATCAGTTTGAAAATGCTTAACCAGATAAGGGCAAGCCACTTGAGAAAATACGAAGAGCAGGCAAACAGGGATCTATAGGTATAAGTATAAATCGCAGATAACAGACCAGCTTGGGTGATGAGTAACCAGTTGGAAGACCAGTTGAGAAAACCAGCTCAGAGCAGATTAACTTTACAAGTGGCATGAAGCTGAGGATTTGAGCGTAAAGAAATTAATACTTGAATTAGTATAAAGAAAAGACAAGAGCAGTATGGTTTCGATCAAGATAAGAATCCGATGAAGAAGAGCAGCTCAATACTCTGGAACCAGATCGGGAGGCAAGCTAAATTAAAGGCAACTTAGCAATCTCTATTTTGGATGTTTGAATCTACGTACAATTTGATTTGAAACATTCGACATCTCTGCAGTGATGTGTAATCGTTGGAACTACTTTTGGTTAATATCAGATATGCAGAGATACGGTACAAGCTGAAGACGATGCAGAGTTACTAAAAAGGGCAATGCATTTAATGGAGCTGTACTTTCATCGTACATACATTTAAGGCGTCGCAGAAAATTCAATTGGATGCATACAACGTTTCTATTGGCTACATTTATTATATTTGTATCCAAAGAGTATATATAGAAGAGAAGAGCAGCTGTGAAGGCGTAAAGAATTAGCCGAACACAACGAGATTGTTGAACACACGAGATAACCAGTCCTTCACTGAAGCAAAGTTCATCTTGATCCAGCTCACACAAGTGACACACGCAGATTGCTTATTTCATTTTCTGTGTCACACACTCTTCTATTTACACACTCTGTAGCATTGAGCACTTGTTGTAAATCATAAATAGAGAGTGTCGAAGTGCTAGAAGAGCACAACCAGCTTAGAGCTGAGATTGTTGTAGTACGAACCAGATCACGGGTCTGTGTTTCGTTGGTTGTTTGCTAGGAGTTCTCGTGGCTGCTGGTTGCGGGAGTGAGTTTTTACAAAGGGTTGTATAAATCAAATCTTCTAGCGAAAACCTTCCCATTGAGGAATAAGAGGAGACCTAGGAGAATTTGCTCCGAACTTCCGGAAACAAATCTCTCTTCCCTACATCTTTTACATTCACACATTGATTAAATTGTTCACTGATTGTATCGTGTTATTTCCGCATAAAAATCATTTTATTACGCGAGACAACAGTATTCACTGAGAACATCTTCCTAGCTGGTAACTGGGCTGGAAGTTTGCGTCAAGCTGTAAAATTTTGAAACGAATTTTCAAATCAAAATAGCAAAGGAGTTCATTCACCCCCCTGAACTCCAGAGCGTATTTTCGATCCTAACATTATATATAACTTCTAATAACATTACAAATATTTTATAAGATAAAAACGTAGCTCGGTGTATAAAAGTGATAAAATATTAGAATATTAGTTATTTTTTTCTTAAAATCAATAGGGGGAATATATATTAGTTAAAATAGATATTTTTGTTAATATGACAGATTAATGTAATCAAAACATATGCTGTGGGAAAATTTAGGCAAATAGTCCTCTTCAAAATCCCATTTAATAAGACATACTACTCCAAATTTCCTAAAACCCTCTTTCAACTCAAGTAACCAAATATCGACATATTATTAACGATTTCGAATCTCTCTCTTTCCTTTCGTAAAACAATACATAGACACTTCCACTTCCACTTCGTAAAACCCCTCGGTGGACCATTTGCACCCACGAACAACACCTCAAGAACTCATTCCTTCTCGTAGAAGGCGCTTTCCACCCATATTTGTGTGAAGGTTTGCATGTTGCCTCATCTACCTCGGTATTTGAAAATCTTCTTCCATGTATTTGAACTCTAGTTGGTTTTAAAACCAACTCTTTTATTTATTCTTTTTAGTTTTTTAGCTGTTAATTGCAGATCATTGTTGATTAGATATGACTCCACATAAGAGTTGGATATATCCTTTTCTATTGTAAAAATATCTACTTCTCATAATGATCAATGAATTTCATGAATTTTTTTATAGTTGAGTTTGTTAATTGATGATATTACTATTTAAAATCGGTGACATATTCTAGATGGATTAAGTATTTTAGTTTGTTAATGGGTTAACAAGTTATCATATTAGAATTTATTCGTGTTTTGGTTAGTTTAATGATAACAAAGGACTCAGCATGGACAGTAAATCAGATCAAGACGTACATAACAACGTACTTCTTTCAGATTAGAGTTGTGATGAGCAAGAACAACTCAATTTTAAGAACAAAGTGTATCAGATCAGAGCAGTTTAAGTCGACCGTCTAGAAAAGTAGTTCAAATCAGATTAAGTATAACATATTAGAGGTTAGATCGGCTTAGGATATCAACTCAGGAGTAGAGCATATCAGTACAGATGAGTTGAGAACATCAAATTGAAGTTTCGGATCTTGGTCAGATTAGAGTTGAAATCGATGCATTGACTTGAAGAGATAATTTATAGTAGCTGAACAACTCAGACTAATAATCAAAATGAATTAGAGTAGGTAGTATATGAGAATTTTCTGTTTGAAGCAAAAGGGAGGTGCATTTATTGCAGGTACGGAGAAAGTATGAGTATAAAATATGCATTAATTATTTGGGGCAAACATACAAGAAGTCATTGATTGAATCTACTGGTAATATTTATTATCGTTTGAATTTGAAGATTATAAATAGGAGATGAGATAGAAGTGAAGATAATCAGAGATTTTTCGTGCATTCTTCAATTCATTTCTTGTGAAAAAATTACCTAAAAACACTATGTATTTCTCCGTATTGTATTTCAGTTTTAGTAGAAATCGGCTTGGGCGTTGATTACATTGTAATATCAATTGAAGCCTTAGAACCATTTTGTAAGATAACATAGGGTATTTTTTAGAAATCAAGACCCAGATTAGATCGCTCTGATGTCGTTTGATAGATCCAAGTTATGGTATAGAGTTTAGAGGGGGACGAATAAACTCCAGTTGTAGATTTTTATATTTTAAAACAGTTTTGGAATCAACTCTATTAGAAAATAATTCTGCACTCAATCCAATCTGATTTCTTGTGAAATAAATAAATATTCGGAAAGATAATAATTGAGGAGTGAACTAGAATAGTGGTGTGTGTAAACTGAAACAGTAAAGCAGATAAGAGCGGAGAGTTTGTTTATGTAAGTTCGAAGCAATGATTCTACATCTCCCTTCTTCCAAACTGGAGGGATATCCACTAGAAGACTTTGATCTAGAATAAAGTATCCTAATCCACTCAATCAGACAGTACACTATCTGAACTTCTAGTATCACTCGGCAGACAGCACACACGCTGTAGAAATTCTAACACTGCACGCAAGCTATTAAAACAAATTTGAGAAAAGACTTTTTATAATGTAATCTGTTTTGATATACAGCCTGTGTATTAAGCACTCAGCTGAAACATTTTTACAGAAGCTTCAAATAAAAAACAAAGAGCAACAATCTTCTTACAGAAATTTGAATTCGTAAGTACAGTTTTTCAGATTTTGTGGGGTGTAGAAAGCGTCGTCCGGAACTTCTGCATTTGTACTGCTTCTGATTCAAATGGTAATAAATGTATCCGATAGGCTTCCATGCATTTAATGAGAATTTATTGATCATTCTTTGATCTTTACTTTTCCATTAAATGTTTTCCCGACGTAGCAAGTCTCGTGTGAGGACTGTAATTCACAGATTAATTGAGTAAGATTTTGAGGATTTAATCGGAGAAGCATGCCTTGTGAATTAGTCAAATCTGAATGGTGATTTAGTTCCGAACAGGTATCTCGTGCTGAGTATGCTGTTAAGGAGTTTCGGATTTGGCTTAGAATTGAATCGGGTGCGTATAGTTGAGTAAAGGAGAGAGTTAGCGTTGGATAGATTTGGTGTATCGGGGACAGTTGGAGTTCAGATTTGGAGACTACCCCGCGCGAATGAATTAGAGGCGTTGTGAGAATCAGTTTGGTTCGCGGTTTGAGTAGACCGGTTCGTAGTTTTTCAGATTTGTGTAAGATCTGGGTGTCCAGATCTGACCCGTGTGTATGAGCGAGTTGTCCTGAGCGGGAGACGAAACGATGTCGTTTGGATTACCTGGGTAGACCCGGATTGAGTATAAGCGATACGATGTTGTTTGGCGTATACCAGATTTCGGGCTAGCTGTGTGTGTTGGATGCAACGCCGTTTAGCAAGCATCATATTTGATTGAGAACTGGACTCTGGTGCGATGTCGTTTGGTGGTAATCAGATTTGGTTACCGTAGAGGAGTCAAAGCTGGTTGAGTGCTCAGATTTGAGTTGGTCGGTGGCACTGTAGCGTTGACTAGATAATATATATAAGTGTCGATCAACACTGTAGGACCGATTTACCCTCTATACACTTGTTATTTTGATGATAATCAGCACTTAGAGGGTGTAACCAGATCGAATGATTAGACGCAGGATTCAGCAAGGCATTGAAGCCGGGTTGCGATAACCAAACTGGTTCCAGCTGGTTGTTGAAACCAGCTTGATACAAAGCAAGCGCCAAACATGCTGGTTCCAGCTGGATGCTGAAACCAGCTCGACACACAGCCGAACGATCTAGTTAGCTTATCTTGAGCTGCAATAGCTCAGTGTTCTTGAATATTTGTGTATCGAGATACAGATTGAGTAATGAACAAGAGTCATGCGGAAATAACTCAAACTGCACTCTAAAGTTCGAAAGCTCAATTAAACAGTTTTATGCGTTTGACAAAGTGCAATGCGTGAATATGCAAATACTGAAAATAGTAAAATTTGTTTATGGAAGTTCGGAGCTCAATCTTCTACATCTCCCCTTCTTCCGCAACGGGAAGGATCCACTAGAAGACTTTGATTACAACGACCCTCACAGCAACTCACTCCTACGACCCGCAGCCGCAAGAACTCCTAGCCACACCACTGCACACCAGCCTGCAAGCTGCGTGTGTCTAACTCACTTCTTTACTGCCTCAGTGAGAAAGGCGACACTTCTTTACTATCTCAGTGCGAAAGACTACTAGACTTGTTTAACGTCTCTGTCCAAAGACTACAATGGAAGTCGTTTGATTTGATTCACTCAACTATTCTGTCAAGCTCTCAGCTCATTTGTGAGTGAATCTGTGTGTGAGAAATATACAGTGTATGCTCTCTCTCAAATGTATTCTCACACCCTAGGAAGTTCTCTTATACGAGCTAGTTTTTCATTGTCTTCCCAGGTTCGGTGTTGTGTTTTCTTCACATGTTTACATTTTGTATTGGACAACACTGTCACGTTTGATTTGATTCACTCAACTATTCTGTCAAGCTCTCAGCTCATTTGTGAGTGAATCTGTGTGTGAGAAATATACAGTGTATGCTCTCTCTCAAATGTATTCTCACACCCTAGGAAGTTCTCTTATACGAGCTAGTTTTTCATTGTCTTCCCAGGTTCGGTGTTGTGTTTTCTTCACATGTTTACATTTTGTATTGGACAACACTGTCACGACTTCGCTCTTCTCAGCTCTCATTTGTTCAGCTGCTTGTGCTCTGTTTTATAGCCTTGCGCATAGATTTGCCCGTTGGACACAAAGTAGCAGACGTTGAAAGGTCTTCTGACACTGTTGTACTTTGTGTACTTTGTCAATAAATGCGTCGCAGGCTTTTCTTCACTTTAACCACGTGAGCAGTGTTCTGAGAAGACAATACAAAAGTCGATTTGAATACTAAACAATGTTTGTCGTATAGCATTGTATTCAAATCTCCTTGCTCGTGGATTTGATGGCATCTGCCATGCCATCTGAGCTGGTTTGACTTTAACCAGCTTGCCAGCCTATTCATCAATCTGATCTGCATCGAGCTGGTCTTGTTTGAGCTGGTTTCCTCTTCAAATTTTTCAGAGCTCCTCTCCTTCTCCTCTTGTTTGCAACCGCTCTTGAGCAACCCTTCTAATTTGCTCTTGTCAGCTGATCTTCTCTTGAGCTGACCCTCATCATCTTCAGAGCTAAGAAATCTTCTAACACGATCTACTCCTGAAGATCCTTTCCAGCTGGTTTGTCCTTAACCAGCTGGTTTCCAATCTGCTTCCTGTATCTGAGCAGATTCTTCATTTGAGCTGTTCCCCAAGCTGGTTTTCTTAGGTGAACCATCTTGGTTATATGAAGACTACTCTAGTGCCCCACCAACATGCAAATTCTTCCTCGTCCAAGGTGGGCACCTCGAGCTGGTCTCTCTTCTCGTTGAAATAGCTCTAAATTCCTTGCTGAACTCCCAGCTGGTCCTTCAGCTGGTCGTTCAGCGAGGTATATTTTACTCCGTTGGTGATCGGATCTTGTTAGAACATGCATCGTTGATTTGAGGTTTTGTGTAAATCAAAAAGGGAGAGATTGTTGGATCTGTTTCTACAGATCCTGATTAAGTTTTGAATTACACAAAACCTGTTATTGTGATTCTAACAATTCTATTTAAGCGTACAGGTTTTAGAAACGAAGAAGACAATCAGCAGCAGCTATATTTGTCCAGCAGTTGGTTCACGATATTATCAATCAGCAGTTGGTTTGGTGTTCATGGAATCAGCAGTTGAATTAAGTTTGGAGACGTCCAAAGTTGAATCAGCTGTTCGTAATCAGGCGGAGGCCAAGAAATCAGCTGGAGCTTGATAATCCAGCTGGAACGATAACAACCAGCTGAAGAGCTAAAGTGCAAAGCGAACCAGCTGGATCATGTATTGAGAAGCTTGCTGGAGCATTAGATCGAAGAAGAAGATGTGCAAGTTATTGTTGACGAATATGTTAGCAGTAGCGTTTATAAGTACTGTTGATGAATCTATTAACAGTCGCCATTCAAAAAGCTTAGAAGAAGAATCGTAAGCTGGAGCTGGAGCGATGAAGATCAGCTGGAGCGTGAAGTTTAGATGACATCAGCAGTGACGTCATCATTCAGCAGGAAGCTACAGTGTTCAGCAGATGAAGATTCAGCAGATGAGAAGAGGCGCTAGATATGGAATGAGATGTGATGACATCAGCCTTGATGTCATCACAATCAGCAGTTGGCTATCAGCAGATGAAGTGAAGCGCAAAAGCTGAAGCGACGTCGTGTTGAGAATCAGCAGATGAAGAGAGACGCAAAAGAGAAGCGACGTCGTAGATGAGGAAATTCAGCAGAGAGCTACTGTACATCAGCAGATGCTATTTGGAGATTAGCGATAGCAAAACGATGTCGTTTACATAAGTTGATACGACAGCGTTTTGCTCTTGCGCTAAAGATTCAGCAGGAAGACTTTGCGTTGATTATTTCAGCAGACGAAGCTACAGTGGATTCAGTCGCAACGCAAAGATATCCAGACGCAATTGATGAACCAGACGCAAGCAACAGCAGCATCCAGTCGAGAGCTCATATGAATCAGCTGTTGCTACTCAACCAGTCGCAAGCTTTGCATATTCAGTCGACTTGGTTCCCAGGCGCAAAGAATTGAAAGGAGCAAAGTGCAGCAGTCGTGGTGATAAATCAGCAGCGAAGCAGTTGACAACTTACGAAGAGTTATCAAAGATGAATGTCAACTGCTGAGCTCAATTCAAATGGTGAAAGCGACAAGAAGCCCACAAAAGAAAAGGACGCAAGTACTGTTCCCTTGTCGGTACTTTACAGAGGAGCGTTGCACTAAAATGGAAAGAAGACAAGATAGCCATCTGAAGCGCTGAATAGTTTTGGAAGCTTTCCAACGGGAAGAATTTCAACAGAGGCTATATATTAGAGGCAACGCCATTGAAGAAGTGTTCGTGAAATTGGTCACTGTGAAGATATAGCAGAGAACTAGTCAATTGCACAGTGCACCAACAGAGGGAAAAATGAAGAGATAGACGAAGCAATCAACCGCCATTAGAGAGGAGCTTTTCACGAGTGCTGATTGCTGAGTCTAGATTAGCTTGTTAGAGCATGTCCCTCGTGTGTGAGAAAAACAGAGACTTGAGCGTTTATTGTATCAATCTCACACACCCGGATTCATTCACATCTGTTTGTGAATGAATCTCGAAATCTGTTCACAGTTCCCGTCCAAGCATGAAGACGTAAAACTCTTGTGTATGTAGTCAGTCACACAGCTGCGGCTGTTGTGCATTTGTGGAGTCTAGGAGTTCTCACAGCTGCTGATTGTGGGATTGGGTCTGTACACGCAGTTGTAAGATCAAATCTTCTAGTGGAGCCTTCCGAGGTGGAAGAAGGGGAGATGTAGGACATTGAAGTCCGAACTTCCAGAAACAAACCTGCTGAGTATCGTGTTCTTCATTCAGTATCTACTTAGCACGCATACATGTTTACAATTCAGCAGTTACTTATATTCAGCATACGCATAAACACATTTCAGCATCTTAGCATTGCATACAGTAGCACACTAGCACTTGCAAGTCTCGAACAGATTTATGTTGTACATAAATCTGTTTGAGTTGTTTTAAAATATAGGATTCAGTTCTGGTATTTTCCGCATGATTTTTAAATCATACTAGATCTGTCTCCGGTGCTCTGATGAT
>KV013361.1:140679-158349 GCA_001598015.1 Dorcoceras hygrometricum
GGGTCAACTGCGTCATCGGCTTGGCTATTGAAGAAAAACCCTCAATGAAACGTCTGTAATAGCCAGCCAAACCCAAGAAAATACAGATCTCTGACATATTCCTAGGTCGCTCCCAGTTAAGAACTGCTTCGGCCTTACTAGGATCCATCGAAATACCTTCTGCAGATATGAAATGACACAAAAAGATTACCTTATCCAGCCAGAATTCACACTTACTGAACTTCGCATAGAGCTGTGAGTCTCTCAGTTTCTGCAACACCAACCTCAAGTGTTCCTTATGCTCTCTAAAGTTCCTTGAATAAACCAAGATGTCATCTATGAAGACAATCACAAAACGATCAATGTACTCAATAAAGACGTGATTCATCAATCCATGAAGACAGCGGGAGCATTCGTCAACCCAAATGGCATCACCATAAACTCATAATGCCCGTATGTAGTCCTGAATGCCGTCTTCGCCACATCAGCGTCTCTAATCCGCAACTGATGATAACCAGATCGCAAATCAATCTTGGAGTACACTGCCGATCCCTGCAACCAATCAAACAGATAATTAATTCTTGGCAAAGGATACTTATTCTTGATCATCGCTTTATTCAACTGTCGAAAATCAACACATATCCTCATAGATCCATACTTCTTCTTCACAAAGAGAATCGGAGCTCCCCAAGGCGACATACTCGGCCTAATGAATCCCTTATCCAAAAGATCACGCAACTGATTCTTGAGCTCCTTCAACTCAGCTGGCGCCAGTCGGTAAGGGGCTCTCGAAATCGGGGCTGTCCATGGCACCAACTCTATGCTAAAATCAATTTCTCGTTTCGGAGGGAATCCGGGAATCTCATCCGGAAACAAATCTGGGAACTCTCGTGCAATCGGGACATCACTCAACTATATCCATGATTCTCGGGAAACATCAAGGGCATAAATCATGAATCCAGAGTTCTCTAGCGACAACAGACTAAACATCTCCATAGCAGACACTAGTGGAATCTTCGATCGCGAATCAGCACCGTAGAAATCCCACTTCCCCCCAAATTGAGGTCTAAACCTCACTATACCATGAATACAATCTACAGTCGCTCTATAAGCAGACAACACATCCATGCCCAAAAACAGTCAAAATCTCTAATCTCCAGAGAAATAAAATTCGTCACCAACACATTCTCATCAAATCTAATCACACAGTCCAAAACCACTTCACGGGACATCAACCACACACCAGCAGGAGTAGAAACAGATACAACATCACACGGTGGGGTAACACTCAACCCACACTCATGCACAAACAAATCAGATATAAAAGAGGGTGATGCTCCTGTATCAAACAAAACTCGTGCAGGAAAATCAAAGATAGCACAAGTACCTGCAATAACTCCTCCAGGCATATCATCAGCTTGCTCTCTCGTCAAGGCATTCACCTGGGCTTGCTGCGGTCCCGGAAACTGAGGTCTAGAATATCCTCCGAACCTAGACGGTTCTCGTGATTGAAATCCTGATCGTTGAGCAAAAGTTTGCGGTCTCTGTGAAGAACCACCAGCTAAACCTTGCTGCGACTGATTCGAAGGTTGTCCTCCCTGCAAAGGACAAACTCTAGCGAAATGTCCAGGTTGCTCACACCTATGACAAGGACCTTGAACTCCACGGTACTATGAAGTCATATGGCGACCTTCGCACTGTCCACACGACACACCTCCAGAGACACTACCACCCGAACTAACAGAACCAGAAGAACTCAAATTTGAACATCTCTTGAACTATTTTTCTCGAGGCTTGAACCTCTGGCGATTAGACTGCTGCGACGTCTGAGGAGGTTGAAATGGTTGTGTCACCTCTAGCACAGGTTGAAATATGCGTCCAGCTGTCGGCTGAACCTGATTCTGTGCTTCTAATAGACTCTCCTCAATGTCCACCGCCCTATCCATCTCTTGAACTATTTTTCTCGAGGCTTGAACCTCTGGCGATTAGACTGCTGCGACGTCTGAGGAGGTTGAAATGGTTGTGTCACCTCTAGCACAGGTTGAAATATGCGTCCAGCTGTCGGCTGAACCTGATTCTGTGCTTCTAATAGACTCTCCTCAATGTCCACCGCCCTATCCACTGCCTCGGCATAAGTTGCAGGAGAACTAGCCAACACCATACGGAACAAATCAGGCCTCAAACCTCTCAGAAACTTGTTCCTCTTCGTCCTCTCCTGGTTAGAAACATGGGGTTGCTCCCTTGCTTAAGATTATCGAACTCCGCTCGCGGTTATTGTAGTAAGACTCAGGGGTATACTCCTGTCGAAATGCTGCACAGAAGCTCTCCCAATAAATCAACGCACCACTCTCTATCATGACTCGGGAAGTACCTTTCCACCAACGTTGAGCATGATCCCTCAACTGCAAAACAGCCAACTTCAATCTTCTCTCCTGAGAGTACTCCACCGTGTCAAACAACTCCTCCATATGTTCAACCAGCCTTCAGCCATCAGACCACTCTCGGATCTAGTGAATGTAGGGGGATTCATCCTCTGGAATCTAGCCAGAACAAGCTCCATCTCGCCAATCTGTCTAGTCACATCTTCCACCTCAACCTCTACCTGTCTAGCTCGACGACGCAAAGGCACACTCTGCTGCTCAACATACTCATCACTTCCCGGGGCTCTAGACTCCCCAGCTACCTGCCTAGCGATTCTACTTCTACCTCTCCTCGGCGGCATCTACCAAAACTCAGAGGTAAGAATAAAAAACAACAATCACTGAGGCAGATAATCAAAATCACAGAGTCAATCACAATCAAAACTCAAACTCTGTGCCTAGACTCAAGTGTGATGGAAAAAAAATCGAGCCTATCCCAGTTTAAGCTCTGATACCAAAATGTCAGGCCCGGTGCGCTAAATCATGGATTAATTAATCAATTAATAATAATCGTACGGAAGCATAGAAATACGGGCTAAAAATTTTTGTATTTGGGCCTGAACTAACATCAAATCTTAAAATACAATCATAATCAAAATACGGATTTTGACTCAAAAACCCGAAAACTTTGATGACAACAAATACAGGTAAAATACAAATACAGATCCCCAGATACATAATCACACAGGGCATACCCTGGTTCAATACATAGTATAATAACTGGGACTCAGAATGGGGATCTACCAGCTGACGCTCCACTCTGTCCAGCTGGATTACCTGAAGATCCTGCAAAGGCCAACACTGACCAACGCAGCCCAAAAACATGGAAAGTAAATGAGGTCAAAACTTTGTATTAAGAGCATCAAGAAAACAGCAAACATATCATACATGCAATATGTAATGCCCGAGATTATTATGTAGTGATTAAGTAAATTTGAAATTTCCGAACGTTAGATTTTGATGAAGTCTGGTTGAGGATTCTCGGATTTCTTCTGGAAATGTTATGTTTCGAATCGAACTTCTTCCAGGTGAAATCTGGTTGAGATTCGAAGTTGAATTAATGAATTTCGGGAGGAATCTGTTTTTCCAAGTGTTTAGAAGAGAAACGCTGCCGTTTTGGTGAAGTCTGGTGCGTTGCGTACGTTATAGCGACCAGATAATGAAACGTGGTCGTTTTGGAGAAAGCTGGTAGAATCTTACCAGTCGTTGATAATAAAAGTGCAATACGTTGTCGTGTTACGAAGACTAGTAGTAGCGCTATTGTAGCGGAATCCTGACGTCAACGCCAGTCAACTCTCCTGTAGCTTGCAGCTGGTTTTGTGAGAGAGTTAGCGACTGGATTTGATGACGTCAGTTATGCGACGTCGTTTGAATTAGTTGGAACGCAGCGTTTTGATGCAACGTCTGGTTGTCCAGCTTTTGGGATTTGAGAACCAGTCGTTGGCTTGTAAAGCAGCGACCAGTCAAGGGATTTGAAACAAGTCGATGGTTTGTGGTATCTGCTGGTTTAACCAGTCGTGGAAGCAACGCAACGTCATTTTGATTTATGAAACAGGAACCAAAATACGACACCGTTTGAATTAGTTAGCGGGACCAGTCGATGAAGTATTTTAGTTTGACCAGCTGTTGAGTTCTTTCAGTAGAGATCTAGAACCAGCCGTTGGTGTGTTGCGACGTCGTTTGGATTAATTATTATGGCGTCGTTTTGATGTTAAAGAAACGCAACGTCTGGGTGTTATTGCGACTGAGTATTTCAGCAGCTGGTTATCCAGAACAACAATGTTGAAGTCTGAACAACAGTTGGGACATCTGGTTAACGATATATATTGTTGCAAAGATCGGTTTTGAAGCGGTGTGAGTACATCCTATTTTGGTATTTAAATACTCAGCATGACACGTGGAATTCATACAGATTACGTTGGAAATTCCACAGAAATAGAGATCGTTGTTATAAATAAGATGGAATTCGAAATCCTTGTAACTTTTGCTACAGACTTCAAGATTTGATTCTGTGAAGTTACTGGGAACAATAAAGTGGAAGAGATATCTGAAGAATTCAAACAGAGAGTAACGAATGTATAATTTAACAGTGAGAGTCAGGGGTTAGATTACTCGAGAATGAGTTTTCTTGAGTTATCCCAATGAAATCACATACTTGTTTATTACTGTTCTTGATTTAGAACTTGAGTTATTTGTGTCGATCCATCACAGGTAGTGGATCTTTTATATTTGCATGATATTGCATAACACGAAGAGAATATGAATTGATTCTGATGCCCAGGACTGAGATGACCTGATTTTCGAAGTTGGAGTTAACCTCGATAGATAGATATCCATGTCAAGATCGGATACGAATCTTGATGGCATTGATGTGAAATGGAATCAGTTCTGAGACGAAGAATGGGGATAGATTCATGTCATTGCATTTTAGAATTGATACATGTTGATATACATTTATTTATTCTATTGCATATACATGTTGATTATACTGAGATTGTTTCTCACCGGAGTTTATCCGGCTGTTGTCTTGTTTTGTATGTGTGCATGACAACAGGTAGAAGAGAGCTGAGTTGATTGGGCAAGGGTAGTGAGAGCTGGCTACCTAGATGAAGGGCAACAAATAAGAATAACCTCTAGAGATCTGCTGCTAGCATAGTCTTGAAATAGTTAGCGTTAGTGTTTGATGAAATCTGGTTTTGTGACTACTGGTTAGATCTTGTATTGATAAATATTACCTGCAATAACCTTTGTACTATTTTGTTCTGTTTATAAATAACCAGTTTTTGGAAACAAACATAGTTCTGTTCTGTGATTACTTGGGCAGTATTTAGAACAGCCTTCTATCAACGATTCTTTCCCGTCTCTTATCGAAAGGACAAAGGAGCAGAATTTGCAAACTTGAAACAGGGTCAATTGAATATCGAAGAATACGTTGCCAAATTCACCAGTTTTCTCAAATTCGCTCCACATTTTGCTATCAGTGATGAAGCGTAAGCCGACCAGTTTATCAATGGCTTGAATCCCGACGTGTTCACTTTGGTGAATACAAGACGACCAAATACTTTTGCCGATGCATTAAATCGCGCAAAAGGAGCAGAAGCTGGATTGCTAAGGCAATGAAGAGCGCAATTTGTGCCATCAGCAGCCAAATTACCACAAGAGAACCCACAGATTTCACCACCCCCTCGTTTTGATGCTGGAAGCAGCGGTAGTGGAAAGAAAAATTTCTTTAAAGGAAAAGGAAAACAGTTCAAGCGTTCAGGTACCAGTAGCTCCTCCAGTTCAAGTGAATTCAAACAACTGGGAGCTGGACAGAAATCTGGTGATTACTGTACCAAGTGTGGAGGCAAACACAACACTGAACAATGTAGAGGAGTGTTTGGCCTTTGCCGCATTTGTAATCAACCTGGACATTTTGCAAGAATCTGTTCTCAACGAGGTGCTGGAAGTTCACAGAGTACTGGGGCATCAAGATCACTGCCACCACCAGAAAGACAAGCATCTTCTGTACATTCTTTCCAACCACAGAATCAACAACAGGGTAGACAAGGATGAAGTCAAACAGTGAGTCAACCTCCTAAACAACAAGCACGAGTGTTTGCATTGACTGAAGAGCAAGCACAGGCAGCCCCTGATGATGTTATTGCAGGTAATTGCTATCTTTGTGGTTATCCTGCCTATGTACTAATTGATACTGGTGCTTCACACACATTTATTTCTGAGCATTTTGTTGTGACACATTCGTTGCCTATTGAATCATTGACTGAGGTAGTA
This sequence comes from Dorcoceras hygrometricum, assembly GCA_001598015.1. Classification (NCBI taxonomy): domain Eukaryota; kingdom Viridiplantae; phylum Streptophyta; class Magnoliopsida; order Lamiales; family Gesneriaceae; genus Dorcoceras; species Dorcoceras hygrometricum. The sequence goes on from KV013361.1 coordinate 146,853, forward strand.
TTAATCTCTTCACCTCTGGGAAGGGGTATGCTATCAGTAAAAGCTGTTAATCATTGTATACTACAGTTTGAGGGTCATGAGATTGAGATTGATTGTGTTGTGCTTGGGTTGTCTGATTTTGATTGTATTATCAGCATAGATATGTTAACCAAGTACAGGGCAACAGTGGATTGTTTCCAGAAAGTGGTTCGATTTAGACCAGAGAAAATTGATGAATGGAAATTTTATGGTAAGGGATCACGAGCCAGAATTCCTTTCATTTCAGTGATTTCTATGACGAAGCTATTACAGAAAGGAGCAGAGGGATTACTGATTTATGCAGTAGATGGGAAGAAGAATAGCCCGAATCTGGTTGATATACCAGTAGTTTGCGAATTTGCTGATGTCTTTCCTGATGAGATTCCAGGATTGCCTCCATATCGAGAGGTGGACTTCAGTATTGAATTGATGCCAGGTACACAATCGATATCAAAAGCACCATACCGAATGGCACCAATTGAGTTAAAGGAATTGAAAGAGCAGCCGGAAGATCTTCTTAACAAAGGGTACACTAGACCAAGTGTTTCCCCTTGGGGCGCTCCGGTATTATTTGTACGCAAGAAAGATGGATCAATGAGATTATGTATTGACTATCGGCAATTGAATAAAGCAACGGTAAAGAATAAATACCCTTTATCGCGAATAGATGATTTATTTGATCAGTTGCAGGGTTCTTCAGTATATTCAAAGATTGATTTGAGATCCGGATATCATAAATTGAGAGTAAGAGATGAGGATATATCGAAAACTGCATTTCAAACGAGGTATGGTCACTATGAGTTCATCGTTATGCCGTTTGGATTGACAAATGCTCCGGCAGTTTTTATGAGTTTGATGAACAGGGTATTTTAGAAATATCTTGATGATTTTGTGATCATATTTATTGATGATATTCTGATTTATTCAAAGAACATGTACGATCATGCCAACCATCTCAGAACCGTTTTGCAAACTCTAAGAGATGAGAAATTGTATGGTAAACTGTCGAAATGTGAGTTTTGGTTGCGAAAAGTGATCTTTCTTGGCCATATCATTTCTGGTGATGGTATTTTTGTTGATCCAAGTAAGATAGCGGCCGTGATTAATTGGCCTAGACCAACATCTGTGCCAGAAATTCGAAGTTTTATGGGTCTTGCAGGGTATTATCGACGGTTTATCCAGGATTTTTCGAGTATTGCAAAGCCTATAACTCAACTAACACAGAAGAATGCACCGTTTATTTGGTCAGAGGCTTGTGAAAACAGTTTTCTCGAATTGAAGAAGAGGTTAACGACAGCACCAGTTTTGACGATTCCTTCAGGTACTGGTGATTTTGTGGTGTATTGCGATGCTTCCCACCAAGGATTGGGGTGTGTTTTGATGCAACGAGGACATGTGATTGCATATGCCTCGAGACAGCTGAAGTCACATGAGATTCGATATCCAATTCATGATCTTGAATTGGCAGCCATCGTATTTGTGTTAAATATATGGCGACATTATCTTTATGGTGAAAATTTTGAGATCTTCTCTGATCACAAGAGTCTGAAGTATCTGTTTTCACAGTCTGAATTGAATATGAGGCAACGAAGATTGCTAGATTTATTGAAAGATTTTGATTGCAAAATCAAATACTATCCCGGGAAATCCAATGCAACAGCCGATGCTCTTAGTAGACAAGTTTGTGCTTTGTCCTTGACTACGATAGGTGTATCTAGTTTAATAGAGGATTGTTGTACTTCTGGATATTTTTTTGAAACAGATGTGAAGACAACGAGAATTTGTGCCATCATAGTTGAACCCGAACTATTGATTCGGATTAAAGAAGCACAAAAGAAGGATTTGGATATCCAGAAATATGTTGAAATGGTCAAGTCGGGACATCAGTCGTAATATAGAGTGAGTGCTGATAATATTTTATATGTGAATAACAGACTTGTTGTTCCAGATGTTTTAGAATTGAGACACCAGATCTTGAATGAAGCCCATAGAAGTAGATTCAGTGTGCATCCTGGAGGTATAAAGATGTACAATGATCTAAAGAAACAGTACTGGTGGAAACAAATGAAGTTTGATGTGACTAATTTTGTCTCGAAGTGCTTGAATTGTCAACAGGTGAAAGCTGAAAGGAAGAAACCTGTTGGGTTACTACAAAGTCTGTCAGTTCCTGAATGGAAATGGGATCACATTTCTATGGACTTTGTAACGAAGTTACCAAAATCATCCCGAGGTTGCGATGCTATTTGGGTAATTATCGATACGTTGACGAAATCTGCTTGTTTTATTCCATATCGAATGACTTATCGACAGGATCAAATGACAGATCTTTACATTAAAGAAGTAGTCAGACTTCATGGTATACCAAAATCGATTGAATCTGATAGAGATCCAAGATTTACTTCACACTTTTGGAATAGTTTGCAACAAGCTCTATGTACAAAATTGCATTTGAGCACTGCATATCATCCTCAAACCGATGGGCAATCTGAAAGAACCATTCAGACTCTTGAGGATATGCTTCGAGCAGTAGTATTGGATTTTGGTGTTTCATGGCAAGATTCATTACCACTGGTGGAATTTTCATACAACAACAGCTATCAAACCAGTATTGAAATGGCTCCATTTGAAGCGTTGTATGGAAGAAAATGTTGTTCACCATTATATTGTGATGATGTATCGGAGGTACCTGAGTTGGGACCAGATTTGATTAGAGAAACGACTGAGAAAGTGAAGTTAATTCAGCAGAAAATGAGAACAGCGCAACATAGACAGGACAGATATGCAAATACCAGACGTAGACCTTTGTGTTTTGAAACAGGGGACAAAGTATTCTTGAAAATTTCTCCCTTCAGGGGTACAATCAGATTTGGTAAACGTGGAAAATTGTCTCCGAGATTTATTGGTCCTTATGAAATTCTTGAAAAGATCAGCGATCTTGCTTACCGACTTGCATTACCTCCATCTCTTGCGGGTATACATGATGTCTTTCATGTATCAATGCTAAGGAAATATCTGTCTGATGTATCTCATGTTATTCCTGCTGAAGAAGCTGAACTCGATGAAACTTTAAGTTATTTTGAACAGCCGATACAGATTCTTGATCGAAAAGAAAAGCAACTCCGAACTAAGATTATTCCATTAGTGAAGATTCAATGGAATCGACATGGAGTTGAAGAAGGTACATGGGAAGTTGAGGAAGATATGAAACAACGATTCCCCTATCTTTTCCAATGAGGTTAGTTCTTATTTTAGATTCTATTATTTAAGTATTTCTATGCGCATATAGAGACTGCTGAGGAGTTCGAGGACGAACTCAGATTTTAGAGGGGGAGAAATGTAATGCCCGAGATTATTATGTAGTGGTTAAGTAAATTTGAAATTTCCGGACGTTAGATTTTGATGAAGTCTGGTTGAGGATTCTCTGATTTCTTCTGGAAATGTTATGTTTCGAATTGAACTTCTTCCAGGTGAAATCTGGCCGAGATTCGAAGTTGAATTAATGAATTTCGGGAGGAATCTGTTTCCAAGTGTTTAGAAGAGAAACGCTGCCGTTTTGGTGAAGTCTGGTGCGTTGCGTACGTTATAGCGACCAGATAATGAAACGTGATCGTTTTGGAGAAAGCTGGTAGAATCTTACCAGTCGTTGATAATAAAAGTGCAATACGTTGTCGTGTTACGAAGACCAGTAGTAGCGCTATTGTAGCGGAATCCTGACGTCAACGCCAGTCAACTCTCCTGTAGCTTGCAGCTGGTTTTTCGAGAGAGTTAGCGACTGGATTTGATGACGTCAGTTATGCGACGTCGTTTGAATTAGTTGGAACGCAGTGTTTTGATGCAACGTCTGGTTGTCCAGCTTTTGGGATTTGAGAACCAGTTGTTGGCTTGTGAAGCAGCGACCAGTCGAGGGATTTGAAACCAGTCGATGGTTTATGGTATCTGCTGGTTTAACCAGTCATGGAAGCAACGCGACGTCGTTTTGATTTATGAAACAGGAAACGAAATACGACACCATTTGAATTAGTTAGCGGGACCAGTCGATGAAGTATTTTAGTTTGACCAGCTGTTGAGTTCTTTCAGTAGAGGTCTAGAACCAGCCGTTGGTGTGTTGCGACGTCGTTTGGATTAATTATTACGACGTCCTTTCGATGTTAAAGAAACGCAACGTCTGGGTGTTATTGCGACTAGTATTTCAGCAGCTGGTTATCCAGAACAACAATGATGAAGTCTGAACAACAGTTGGGACATCTGGTTAACGATATATATTGTTGCAAAGATCGTCTTTGAAGCGGTGTGAGTATATCCTATTTTGGTATTTAAATACTCAGCATGACACGTGGAATTCATACAGATTACGTTGGAAATTCCACAGAAAACAGAGATCGTTGTTATAAATAAGATGGAATTCGAAATCCTTGTAACTTTTGCTACAAACTTCAAGATTTGATTCTGTGAAGTTACTGGGAATAATAAAGTGGAAGAGATATCTGAAGAATTCAAACAGAGAGTAACGAAGGTATAATTTAACAGTGAGAGTCAGGGGTTAGATTACTCGAGAATGAGTTTTCTTGAGTTATCCCAATGAAATCACATACTTGTTGATTACTGTTCTTGTTTTAGAACTTGAGTTATTTGTGTCGATCCATCACATGTAGTGGATCTTTTATATTTGCATGATATTGCATAACACGAAGAGAATATGAATTGATTCTGATGCCCAGGACTGAGATGACCTGATTTTCGAAGTTGGAGTTAACCTCGATAGATGGATATCCATGTCAAGATCGGATACGAATCTTGATGGCATTGATGTGAAATGGAATCAGTTCTGAGACGAAGAATGGGGATAGATTCATGGCATTGCATTTTAGAATTGATACATGTTGATATACATTTATTTATTCTATTGCATATACCTGTTGATTATACTGAGATTGTTTCTCACCGGAGTTTATCCGGCTGTTGTCTTGTTTTGTATGTGTGCATGACAACAGGTAGAAGAGAGCTGAGTTGATTGGGCAAGGGTAGTGAGAGTTTGCTACCTAGATGAAGGGCAACAAATAAGAAGAACCTCTAGAGATCTGCTGCTAGCATAGTCTTGAAATAGTTAGCGTTAGTGTTTGATGAAATCTGGTTTTGTGACTACTGGTTAGATCTTGTATTGATAAATATAGCCTGCAATAACCGTTGTACTATTTTGTTCTGTTTATAAATAACCAGTTTTTGGAAACAAATATAGTTCTGTTCTGTTACCAACGACCAACTTTTGGGGACCAAATTTTAAAAAAAAAATTTACCAGATTTTACTACTTAAACTTGTTGGTTTAATTAAACGCTAATTAAACGCCCTAAGATGAGATTAGAAGAATAATTGTGAGCAGAGAGCCTCACACAATATCCCATGCATGGAGTGCATGTAGGCTACCAATAATCGTCGGTAAGTAAGGCACAACGACTCAGCCGTGCAGAATCATCATCCTGTGATATTCAGGTACGACAGATCAGCCGCCCATCATAGCGTAGTGGTATTCAGGCACGACAACTCAGCCGGTCACCACTAAGTAATACCAACGTTGGACCTTTCATGCGCGACTCAGCCGGTCGATCACAACATATGAACAGATCGATTCACAAGGAATCAGCTCAATATGTTTGCATGAATGCAAGACAACATCAGCTCACAATGCATAATAATTAAGCACATACATAAAACAATCAGATCATATCAACACTGCTAGACAATTTAACTAGCACATAATCACGACAACTCATATTCGCAGGCAATATTCACATGCTGATACCAGAGCTGTTAAAATAAGCTCAATTCGTACCTCAAACCTCAAAAGATCACACAGTGGTACACGTCCAGCAGCTCACACATGAGAACACAGCTTCAACAGCTCTCGGCAAACACTTATCCAAAGCTGCTCGAACAATACGTAGCTACCACCTGCTCAACCATACCTAAACAGCTCAGGGACAACTATACTGAAACATATTTGGGTGCCACCAACAACTCAACCCAAATCGATACCTTAAACAAGGTAACCAGCTCTAATCGAAACTCAGAACAGGAAGAAATCACTTACCCAAAGCTACTTAAAGACAAAAGAACTACTGGCCAGAAATCACGAAGATATTCGAACCCTGCAACTACTTCGCGCTCCCTCAACTCGTCGACTCAAGTCTCCAAATTGGTATCAATCAAAAAATCTTACGGAGACGACCTCAACGCCACCAATCTTGCTCCAAACGGTGGCGTAAATCAACGGCAATCGACAGATTTGTGTTTGGATGAATAGTAAGGGTTTGAGAAGCTCTCGGGAAGAAGATAAGAAATATTGGGTCTCAAATTTCTCTAAGTGTTGATCGACACTGGTATATAATATTCCAGTCAATGCTACAGTAAAAGTCAATTACTCAGGTCAAATCTGATACCAGCACTCAGATCTTAGCGCTACATCAGATCTTGGCGCTAACTTAGATCTGACTTCTCTACGCTATACTATCGCATGATAATCAAACGACGTCGCGTAGGAGTCCTGTTCAAAACAACAGATAACACGTACATGTAGACCAGCTCGCAAACATCCAGATCTGGTAAAATCTGAAAACATCAAACCGTACCGGTCTACACCAAACTCACGAACCGGACCAATCCACACAATACCGTTGACCAACACATAACTTCTCCAAGTTGACGCCCACATCTGCTCACGCCCGCTGAACAGATTTCACTTAACCAACGTCAAATCTGGTAACACGATAAGACGTCGCATTACCTCCCACTCTAGGTTCAACTGCTCAAAGCGGTTCCCTCAGCTTAGAATCTCCAGAACATCTCAAATCTGATTCTCGCTAGCACTCACGCAAGAATCCTAATGGCTAACCGTCTCCAAGCGATTCACCTCAAATCTGATGTATTCCAGACATCCACTCCCTAAAGACTCTCAAATCAAACGCGATACACAAAACAGATCATACTCGAATACGTTCTACCCAAATTCACTCACGCAAATCGGATCTGTTCCAAACCACCCGATAGCGACCAACAACTCACATCTGATCTGATCTACATCAAATCCGAATATCACCAACTGATTAACCAATTTCTAGCTTATTTCCTCAAATCTTCTCATAACACAACACTAATTAAATCGATAAATTTACAGTCTTCACATCCTCCACACATTAAGAGATTTCGTCCTCGAAATCAAAAGGTAACATATAGATCAAAATCAAGGACTACCAGAAATAACCAAATCAAATACACAACTCTCCAGGATTTATGAAAACTTATCAGCAATCTAGCATATCTCAATGCTTAACGCAATCATTCACCAAGATACAAAACAACTCAACACATAAATCAGCAGACGAGAAGATTACCTTAATCAATTCTGCGTATGCTCAAACATATGAGGCCACTCCTGTCTCATATTTTCTTCAACTTCCCAGGTAGCTTCCTCTCTGCCATGCTTACTCCATTGGACCATCACCAAAGGGATAATCTTATTTTGCAGCTATTTCTCCTTCGTATTCAGAATCTGCACTAGATATTCTATATAGGTCATGGTCTGATCCAGCTCAACTTCATCAGTCCTTAGCACATGGGATGGATCTGGCTCGTATTTCCTCAACATAGACTCATGAAACACATCATGTATCGCTGCTAACTCAGCAGGTAATTGCAATTTGTACGCCAATGATCCAATCCTCTCAATAATCTCGAATTGACCAACGAATCTAGGAGCTAACTTACACTTAAATCTGAATCTCATCACGCTCTCGAAAGGAGAAACCTTCAGAAACACTCAATCGCCAACCTGAAATTTCAAAGGCCTGCGCCTCTTATTGTCATAGCTAGCTTGACGATCTTGTGCAGCCTTCATTATACTTCGAATCAACTCAACCTGATCCTTCATATGCTTCACAAATTCAGGAGTATACAGCTGTTTCTCACCAACTTCTTCCCAACAAATTGGTGATCTACACTTTCGACCATACAAAGCTTCGAATGGGGCCATCCCGATAGTCACTTGGTAGCTATTTTTGTACGAAAGTTCTACCAGGGATAAATAATCCTACCAGCTACCACTGAAATCCATTACAATTGCTCGCAGCATATCCTCCAAAATCTGAATGGTCCTCTCGGATTGGCCATCGGTCTGAGGATGATAAGCTGTACTCATAGCCAATCTCGAACCCATTGCTGCTTGCAAGCTCTTCCAAAATTGGGAAGTAAATCGTGGATCCCTATCAGACACTATCGAAACCGGTACTCCATGAAATCTAACCACATGGTCAACATACAGTCTTGCCATCTTCTTCATGAAACACCTCACATCATAGGGAATGAAATGGGCCGACTTCGAAAGCCTGTTATCACAACCCAAATTGCATCACATCCCCTATTCGATTAAGGTAAGTGAGTCACAAAATCCTGGAGACGTGCTCCCAACTCCATTGAGGCACTTATAAACTCTGTAACAATCCACCAGGTCTCATTATCCAAGCCTTGACATGTTGACAGTTCAAACATCGAGCTACAAATCCAGAGATATCATTCCTCATGCCTTCCCACCAGTAGTGAGACTTCAAGACATGATACATCTTCTTCTAGCCCGGATGCACACTGTAACGACTACAATGGGCCTCGTTCAAGATGGTTTCCTTCACATCAATCAAATTCGGAACAACCAATCTTCTGTGAAATCTCAAGCATCCATCATAAGCAACAGCAAAGTCTTCTGACAGACCATTCTGGGCCTTAATCTTCAACTCATGAATATACGAGTCAGTGCTCTGCGCTGCTCTAATGTCTGCAACAATATTTGGTTCAACCCGAAGAGAAGAAACCACGAAGTACTGATCCTCTGGCTGAAAACGCCATCCAGAAGTCCCTAAACGCTCATGGACTTTGGATATACTCAACGACGTCAACATTATGTTGTGGATCCGGATCCGCCCCCCGGCTAGGCAGCGGAAGAACAGAAAATAAACGGCCGGGAGACGATCAATACGAGTAATAAACAATACAATATCGTCATTCATAGGGTGTTCAAAATACTACCTTGCTGGCACTTGTGCCTGGCTCCAACCGTAGTTACAATAACGTCGGCTCTTCACGGTAGATTGCGGTAGATATCGCCAATCCGGTCCACGACCAGAAACGAGACTCCTTCGTCAGCCTACACTATAAGGACCGATGAGATCTGCACGAACGGATTCTCCTCGTCGAATTGGCCGGAAAAGATTTTCCGGCGAAGCGACGGTGGCGGAGGCGGCGCACGGCGGGCGGAGGCGGCGGCGGCGTATATGGAGAGGAGGGGCGGCTATTTGCTTCTAGGGTTAGGGTTAATTTTTGGTCTTGTGTGTCATAAGTGAAGCTTAGTCTAATTAAATAGACTTAAGTGTTGGACTTGGACCGGCCCAACGGTCCCGGGTCCAAAGGATGAACATTCAGTTCATCTCCACCACTGAGACTTCACCGTAAGTCCGATCGCCGATCAGATCGGACCGATCGATTCAGTTTCCAAAACTGAATAATATGATCTGAAAAACCATTTTTCAGAACCCCAGTGCAAAATTACCGTTTTGCCCCTCAACAGCGGGAAACCCCGGTTTGACCCCTGTTGACTTTTAGGAAGTCGCACTTCCCAAAATCCTCTTCTCGTGCTCAACACATTGAGTTGAGTATCCATGCGGGAATCTCGAATCTAGTACTTGTGTGACCCTCAATGGTTCAGGGATACAGCTAGCCGTGGGCCCACAACCATTGTGGCTCCAGAATCACAATTCCGGACCTGCCCAACGGATCATGGTAAGAGCGTCTAGCAACATCGCCCCATGACCCCCTAGGAATCACTGATAGTGCCTGCAAGAACCAGTTGGTCGTGGTTAGCGTACAGTACGGTCCTTTCAATCCATATATCCCGATCAGATCAACGACCATTGGACGGACCTGCCCAACGGATCATGGTAAGAGCGTCTAGCAACATCGCCCCATGACCCCCTAGGAATCACTGATAGTGCCTGCAAGAACCAGTTGGTCGTGGTTAGCGTACAGTACGGTCCTTTCAATCCATATATCCCGATCAGATCAACGACCATTGGTAAATCGAGAGTCGCTATAGATCCGATAGCCATGCGTACATATTGGAGATCGAATAGTGACATCACGAGTGTAATTAGGTAAACACATTTACCTAAAACACTTCTAGTACTCTGGCCAGAGATTTATACACTATTATCCCCTCAGATAGCATAGGATATCCACGCATGTCTGCGAGCGGTGAATCCTCGACAACGATGCATCGACTCCTACATGCATCGGGGTCTCACCCAATCCCGACACCTTATGACCCCAAGTGAGTCGGCAAACGGGTCAAAGTGAGACGCCTATCATGTAGAGTATCAATGACGTTTCGAGTCATGAGGACTAATCAGTACAACCAAGACCTCGGACTTATCCACTCGACAAAAGGTAACCACTTGGAAAGTCCGAAGGAGGGTAGTTCGATAGATCACCAGGTCACTATCTATCTGCATGATCAGAACATCACAATGTTCCCTACCAATAAAACATGGTACTTCGCATCGCAGATACTAGTCTCGAACTTGGGCGGCCTTATCCTCATTTTGACGGCCCAATCGACTAGGAACAGGTTCAGAATACACAGCGACTATTAGATGTGTTTCATGATAGCCGTCATACCCACTATCACATCTAACATACGCTTTAGTGCATTCTAGGTCTTTACTCAACGCAATTGTAAATCATTACACACATAATGAAAGTAAATAACGCCAAATAAATAAATGCGAATATCATATATAAAGATTGTTTCATACAAGAGTCAATAAACCCACATGCCACAAGTTGGCTAGTTGGGCATCTACTCTAACAATCTCCCACTAGCCCTAAAGCCAACTACTCATCAGACGCAGTCCCATTGTTTCGCGATGTTTTTCAAACAACGGTCCTGGCAAGGGCTTCGTAAGTGGATCAGCAACGTTGTCCGCAGAGGCGACTCTCTCAACTGCTATGTCACCTCTAGCCACAATATCCCGGATTATGTGGTATTTCCTCAGTATGTGTTTGGATCTTTGGTGAGACCTAGGCTCCTTTGCTTGCGCAACGGCACCCGTGTTGTCGCAGTACACCGGGACTGGACCAACTCCATTAGGAATGACGTCCAACTCTTGGACGAAATTCCTTATCCAAAACGGCCTCCTTAGCAGCAGCTGATGCTGCAATGTACTCAGCCTCAGTGGTTGAATCCGTGATGGTGTCTTGCTTGGAACTCTTCCAAGAGACAGCACCACCATTGAGCATGAACACAAATCCAGAGGTTGATTTCGAATCATCCACGTCACACTGGAAGCTAGAATCAGTGTAGCCTTCCAGTTTCAGTTCACCACCGCCATAGACCATGAACATATTCTTAGTCCTTCGCAAGTACTTAAGAATATCCTTCAC
>KV013361.1:158486-187971 GCA_001598015.1 Dorcoceras hygrometricum
TCAGCACTTAAGTATTCACCACCTCGATCGGATCGAAGTGCTTTAATATTTTTGCCTAATTGATTTTCTACTTCAGCCTTGAATTCCTTGAACCTTTCAAAGGATTCAGACTTGTACTTCATCAAGTACAAGTACCCATACCTAGAGTAATCATCGGTAAAGGTGATAAGTATGTGTGACCGTATTTAGTACCAATACTAAATGGGCCGCACACATCAGTAGGTCTTGGGCACGCTCACCTTTGCCCTTGAAGGGTTGCTTGGTCATCTTTCCTTTCAGACATGATTCACAGGTCGGTAGGGAGTTTATGTCTGACAGATCAAACAAGTCACTCCTAACCAGCTTGTTCATCCTGCTTAGGGAAATGTGACCTAGCCTAGCGTGCCAAAGTTGGTGCTGGGTTTAAGTTATCGTGTTTCCGTTTAATCGTTGTTGTGTGTGTTTCGACATCGCGAGTTGGAACGTATTTTAACTTTAAGGTGTATAGATCGTTTTCGCGTTCCCCAATTCCAATTAAACATTCATTCTTGTAAATATTGCAAATCGAATTAGCAAACATACAAGAATATCCATCTCTATCAAGCATAGGAATAGAAATAATGTTTTTAATTAACTCAGGAACAAATAAAACGTCTCGCAACAGGCTCTCGATCACCCCAATAATGCAGATAATCTAATTAACATGCATAAATTAAATAATCTAATTATTTATCGCAAAATCATATTTTAATCATAAAATCACATTTTATAATAAAATCGTATTTTGTCGATAAAATCAAATTTTAATCAACAAAATCATATTTCATTATAAAATCATATTTTATAATTAAAATCATATTTAATAATTTTAATTGTATCAAATTGGGCTTAAAACAATTCTAGGCCCAAAAACTTAAAATTTCAAAATCGACCAAAACCGGGCCCGACATTGTGTACCGGCCCGAAAACTTCACGGGCTGCCCGGGACAGGCCCGAAATAAACCCTAGAAGAAATCAGGCCAGCCGTCACGACATCGCCGGAGACTCGCCGGAGCGGCGGTCGGCCGGCGGCGCCGCCACCACAAAACTCGCGGCGGCAGCGCGCGCGACGCCGCGCTAAGCGCGACGCAACACCGTGCGCAAATCGCGCACAGCTATCGCCCATCGTGCGCCCAGCGGCGAGCCTCGTCGACCAGCAGCGGCGCAACATGACGACGTGCGCGACCTTTGCGCGAAGCGGCGCTCGACCAGTCGATGCAGCAGCGGTGCACGGCGACCACCATCGTGCCACTCGTGCGGCCAGCGCACGATGAGAGGCGCGACATCGCGCGGCCGAGGCGCGCGACAGGCGCGCGGCCGAGGCGCGCAACGCATGCGATAGGCGCACGACCGAGGCACGCAACGCGTGCGACAGGCGCACGGCCGAGGCGTGCAACGCGTGCGACAGGCGCACGGCCGAGGCGCGCAACGCGTGCGGCAGGCGCAAGGCCGAGGCGGGTGATTGCGGCGGTCGGCGGCCAGCTTCGAGGTTTTGATTTTCAATTCTGAAAAATCGAAAGTTAGATACAATTATGGCAATTTCGTATTGATCAGATCCGAAAAAACACTGCTCTGATACCACTGTTGTGGATCCGGATCTGCCCCCCGGCTAGGCAGCGGAAGAACAGAAAATAAACGGCCGGGAGACGATCAATACGAGTAATAAACAATACAATATTGTGTCAAAGTGAGACGCCTATCATGTAGAGTCTCAATGACGTTTCGAGTCGTGAGGACTAATCAGTACAACCAAGACCTCGGACTTATCCACTCGACAAATGGTAACCACTTGGAAAGTCCGAACGAGGTTAGTTCGATAGATCACCAGGTCACTATCTATCTGCATGCTCAGACATCACAATGTCCCTACCAATGAAACATGGTACTTCGCATCGCAGATACTAGTCTCGAACTTGGGCGGCCTTATCCTCATTTTGACGGCCCAATCGACTAGGAACAGGTTCAGAATACACAGCGACTATTAGATGTGTTTCATGATAGCCGTCATACCCACTATCACATCTAACATACGCTTTAGTGCATTCTAGGTCTTTACTCAACGCAATTGTAAATCATTACACACATAATGAAAGTAAAGAACGCCAAATAAATAAATGCGAATATCATATATAAAGATTGTTTCATACAAGAGTCTATAAACCCACATGCCACATGTTGGCTAGTTGGGCATCTACTCTAACACATTACAGGTTGGGCTTTCCTACTCAAAGCATCAGCCACTGAGTTCATCCGCCCAGGCTGATACTGAATCTCACAGTTAAAATCTTTCAGCAACTCCATCCAACGATGTTGCCTCATATTCAATCTGGCTAAGTGAAGATATACTTCAAACTCTTGTGGTCTGTGTACACCACAACTGCTCACCATACAAGTAGTGACGCCAAATCTTCAACGCAAAAACAATGGCAGCCAACTCCAGATCATGAATGGGGTATCTCGTCTCATGGGTTTCAACTGTCGATACACATAAGCTATCACTCGCCCGTTCTGCATCAATACATAGCCCAAACCATTCAAAGAAGCATCAGAACAAACCACGAAACCTCCAGAACCCGAAGGTAAAGCCAACAAAGGAGCAGTAGTCAAATTCTCCTTAAGCAACTGAAAACTCGACTCATATTCATCTATCCACATAAATCTTCTATCCTTCTGGGTCAACTGCGTCATCGGCTTGGCTATTGAAGAAAAACCCTCAATGAAACGTCTGTAATAGCCAGCCAAACCCAAGAAAATACAGATCTCTGACATATTCCTAGGTCGCTCCCAGTTAAGAACTGCTTCGGCCTTACTAGGATCCATCGAAATACCTTCTGCAGATATGAAATGACACAAAAAGATTACCTTATCCAGCCAGAATTCACACTTACTGAACTTCGCATAGAGCTGTGAGTCTCTCAGTTTCTGCAACACCAACCTCAAGTGTTCCTTATGCTCTCTAAAGTTCCTTGAATAAACCAAGATGTCATCTATGAAGACAATTACAAAACGATCAATGTACTCACTAAAGACGCGATTCATCAATCCATGAAGACAGCGGGAGCATTCGTCAACCCAAATGGCATCACCAGAAACTCATAATGCCCGTATGTAGTCCTGAACGCCGTCTTCGCCAGCGTCTCTAATCTGCAACTGATGATAACCAGATCGCAAATCAATCTTGGAGTACACTGTCGATCCCTGCAACTGATCGAGAGATCATCAATTCTCGGCAAAGGATACTTATTCTTGATTGTCGCTTTATTCAACTGTCGAAAATAAACACACATCCTCATATATCCATCCTTCTTCTTCACAAAGAGAATCGGAGCTCCCCAAGGCGACATACTCGGCCTAATGAATCCCTTCTCCAAAATATCACGCAACTATCCTTGAGCTCCTTCAACTAAGCTGGCGCCAGTCGCTAAGGGGCTCTCGAAATTGGGGCTATCCCTGGCACCAACTCTATGCTAAAATCAATTTCTCATTTTGGAGGGAATCCAGGAATCTCATCCGGAAACAAATCTGGGAACTCTCGTGCAATCGGGACATCACTCAACTCTATCCGTGATTCTCGGGAAACATCAAGGGCATAAATCATGGATCCAGAGTTCTCTAGCGACAACAGACTAAACATCTCCATAGCAGACACTAGTGGAATCTTCGATCGCGAATCAGCACCGTAGAAATCCCACTTCCCCCCAAATTGAGGTCTAAACCTCACTATACCATGAATACAATCTATAGTCGCTCTATAAGCAGACAACACATCCATGCCCAAGATACAGTCAAAATCTCTAATCTCCAGAGAAATCAAATTCGTCATCAACACATTCTCATCAAATCTAATCCCATAGTCCAAAACCACTTCACGGGACATCAACCACACACCAGCAGGAGTAGAAACAGATAAAACATCACACAGTGGGGTAACACTCAACCCACACTCATGCACAAACAAATCAGATATAAAAGAGTGTGATGCTCCTGTATCAAACAAAACTCATACAGGAAAATCAAAGATAGCACAAGTACCTGCAATAACTCCTCCAGGCATATCATCAGCTTGCTCTCTCGTCAAGGCATTCACCTGGGCTTGCTGCGGTCCCGGAAACTGAGGTCTAGAAGATCCTTCTAACCTGGACGGTTCTCGTGATTGGAATCCTGATCGTTGGGACTGAGCAAATGGTTGTGGTCTCTACGAATAACCACCAGCTGAACCTTTCTGCGACTGATTCGAAGGTTTTCCTCTCGGTAAGGGACAAAATCTAGCGAAATGTCCAGGTTTCCCACACTTATGACAAGGACCTGGAACTCCACGGCACTGCAAAGTCATATGGTGACCTTCGCACTATCCACACGACACACCTCCAGAGCCACTACCACCTGAACTAACAGAACCAGAAGAACTCAAATTCGAATGTCTCTTGAACTGCTTTCCTCGAGGCTTGAACCTCTGGAGATTAGACTGCTGTGAATTCTGAGGAGGTTGAAATGGTTGCGTCACCTCTAGCACAGGTTGAAAGATGCGTCTAGATGTCGACTGAACTTGATTCTGCGCCTCTAACAGACTCTCGTCAATGTCCATCGCCCTATCCACTTCCTCGGCATAAGTCGCAGGAGAACCAGCCAACACCATACGAAACAAATCATGCCTCAAACCTCTCAGAAACTTGTTCCTCTTCATCTCTCCTGGTTAGCAACATGGGGATATACGTCAGAAGTGAAAAAAACTATCTAGCATACTCAGCCACCCTCATGCTCCCTTGCTTCAGATTATTGAACTCCCGCTCGCGGTTATTGTAGTACGACTCAGGGGTATACTCCTATCGAAATGCTGCACAGAATCTCTCCAAAAAAATCAACGCACCACTCTCTCTCATGACTCAGGAAGTACCTTTCCACCAGTGTTGAGCATGATCCCTCAACTTCAAAACATCCAACTTCAATCTTCTCTCCTGAGAGTACTCCACCGCGTCAAACAACTCCTCCATATGTTCCAACCAGCCTTCAGCCATCAGACCACTCTCGGCGCCAGTGAACATAGGGGGATTCATCCTCTGGAATCAAGCCAGAACTAGCTCCATCTCGCCATTCTGTCTAGTCACATCTTCCACCTCAACCTCTGCATGTCTAGCTCGATGACGCAAAGGCACACTCTGCTGCTCAACATCCTCATCGCTTCCCGAGGCTCTAGACTCCCCATATACCTTCTTAGCGATTCTACTTCTACCTCTCCTCGGCGGCATCTACCAAAACTCAGAGGTAAGAATCAAAAACAAATAATAACAGAGGCAGATAATCAAAATCATAGAGTCAATCACAATCAAAACTCAAACTCTATGCCTAGACTTGAGTGTGATGGAAAAGAAATCGAGCTTATCCCAGTTTAAGCTCTGATACCAAAACTGGTCGGAGTGCGTAATCTGATCGGAGTTGTGAGGGTGTAAGCTATTGCTAGCATGAGATGTGCTGGACGTGAGATTTTGCCCCTTAGCTTCGAGCTCGGCTAGGTACTGTGCGAGCTGGTAGGAGTTCAACCTGAGCTGAGTGCACGGTCTGGAAGGACGCGTGATCTGGTGTGTGAAAGCGCCTAAGTTGGAGCAGCTGAGGTCTGAGCTGATGGAAGGTACTGTAGACCAGATATGGAGCTCGGTTGTAATGCCCGAAATTATTACATCGAAATTTAGTGATTTGAAGTTCCAAATGATTGATTTTTGATGAAGTTGAATTTATGAGCTCGGATTTCTTCTGGAAGTGGTGTGTGATTTAGGAATGTTGCATCGTTGGATTTCGCTAAGTAATCGGGAACCAGACGAAGCAAAGAATTTGATAAAATCGTTCAGCAGCAGGTTACTGTAGCAAAGTCAACAAAAGTCAACAGTACTGTAGCTACCTGCTGGTATTTGTGTCGTTGGGAAAGGATTGCTGCTGCTGGTAGTAGACGCGCAAATACAAGATTCAATAAGGAAGCACCACGTGTAGGTTACTGTTATGCACGTGGGAACCAGCAGCGAGAGTTCTTTGTGAACCTGCTGGTTTATTCACTTGGGAACCAGCAGCGAGAGTTCCTTACGCACCTGCTGGTGTATGCACCTACTGTTTTGTTAGTGTGTCGACTGTTTGATGACGTAGGTGCGACGTTGTCGTTTTAATAATGAACGCAAATCAGTCGATACAAGTGTGAAACATGATTCCAGCAGAGGGAGCAATGCGACATCGTTTTAACTTATGAAATAGGAACCTCGATACAATGTCGTTTTGAATAACTTAGCGAAACCAGTCGTTGGATTATTAGAGCGTAACAGCTGTTGGTTTTTGAAGCAGCAGAGAGAGAGATTAGGAACCAGTCGATAGTTTGTTGTATCTGCTGATTTACCCAGTTTGAGAATAACACGACGTCATGACACAGGAACCACGATACGACAGCATTTGAATTAGTAGCGAGCCCAGTCGATGAAATATTTCCAGCTGGTGAGTGTTTTCAGTAGAGAGCGGGAATCAGCTGTTGGGCTATTACGTCGTCGTCTGGGTTAATTGATACAGCGTCGTTTTGATATGGAAATACAGCGACTGGTTGTTATGTGTGGCTATGACAGCTGATTGAGAAAGCTGGTTATGTTGCGACTGGTTGGTTGTGAAAGCTGGTTTTGTTGCGACTGAATATTACACCAACGGAATATAGCTACGGCTTCTAGTCGTGAGACTTAGTAGCATCAGTCGCGAGAATTTCTTTATACCACGAAGAACAGTTGATACGTTCTACCTACTGATCGAAGAAGCTGGATTCGAAGAGGTGGGAGTTTATCCTATAACGATTGATAAATACTCAGCATGACACGTGGAATTCGAATGGAACACGTTGGAAATGCTACAGAAAAACAGAGACCGTTGTCTATAAATAAGATTGAAGTCAAAATATTGAGGACATCTTGACTACAGATATCGGACTTTGATTCTGTGAAGTTCTCAGGAAGTGTTGAAACAGAGTTGGAGTGAAGTACTTTGAAACAGGGGACAGTGAAGGTATAATTTGACAGAAGAGTCAGGGATTAGATTACTCGAGAATGATATTTCTTGAGTATCCCAATGAAATCACATACATGTTTGATTACTGTTCTTGATTTGGAACTTGAATTGTGTATGTGTCGATCCATCACAGGTAGTGGATCTTTTATATTTGCATGAGATTGCATAACGAAGAGAATTGAATTGATTCTAATGCCCAGGACTGAGATGACCTGATTTTCGAAGCTGGAGATGGTTTCGATAGATGAATATTCATGTCAAGATCGGATACGAATCTTGATGGCATCGAACTGAAATGGAATCAATTATGAGATCGAAGAAGAGAAATAGGATCATTTCATTGCATTGCATCTGTTTTACAGTTGATAAACTGTTATTCATTTTATTGATATTGTTCATGCCTGTTGATTATACTGAGAAATTTTCTCACCGGAGTTTATCCGGCTGTTGTTTTCTTTGTATGTGTGCATGACAACAGGAGGAAGAAACTAGTGGGGAGTAACCAAGGGTAGCGAGAAGTAACTACCTAGACGATGGGTCAGCAGCAGGAAGAATAAATACCAGCTGATAGTTTATGTTTTTGGACAGTTGTTCTTAGGTTGCTCAAGTCTGGTTTTGTATATAAGAATCAAGCGTGTACTAGTAAACTTAGCTTGTACCTACCGAGGACAATGAAGTATTTTCATAAATGAATAACGTTTACGATACAAGCTGAAATCTTTAAGCTTCTGCTGTTTGAAAAAAAAAATTTCTTATAAACCAGATTAGATTTAATAAACTTGTTTAGTTTAAATTAATCACCCACTGATCGAGATTAGAGAATTAATTGTGAGCAGAGAGCCTCACAACAGGTGGTATCAGAGCCTTCTACATCATTAAGATCATTGAATTAGATGAGTGGGGGTAGATTGAGTTCTTCTTGAGTGATTACTTGATTGCATGCTTGTGTGGTATATGTCTTACTGCTTTTGAATTTATATCACATGATTATGTGAAGAACTGGTAAGACTATGCCAAACAGATTTGAGAATTACATGCTCTTTGAGAAGAGAATAAATAGCATGTATTGAACAAAGCATGAATCAGAACTCGATCTCTTGAAAAGCAGTACATTGATGTATGCTAATCAGAGGAGGGACTGAGATTGACTTGTTATTGATTGATGAGAAATGATGAACAAGTCTGTTTGATTTATAGATATGCCTCCTCGAAGAGCAACTAACAGACAGACAGAGCAGGGTAGTACATCGACTGATGTATTGAATGCCGCTTCTACTCCGATGGAAACTTTGTTGAAACGGTTCCAGTCTTTTAAACCACCAACGTTGGCAGGAACAGAGAATGCGATAGAATGTGAGAACTGGTTGGAAGATATTGAGCAATTATTTGAAGCACTTGATTATATCGATGATCGTCGGGTAAAACTGATAGTGCACCAGTTGCATGGTCTGGGTAAGAGTTTGTGGATAGCAACCAAGAAAGCGCTTGAGAATCAGGGTACTGTGATTACTTGGGCAGTATTTCGAACAGCTTTCTATCAAAGAATTTTCCCCGTTTCGTATCAGAAAGATAAAGGGGCAGAATTTGCAAACCTGAGACAAGGGACATTGAATATTGAAGAATATGTTGCTAAATTTACCAGCTTGCTTAAATTTGCTCCACATGTTGCTATCAGCGATGAAGCACAAGCTGATCAGTTTATCAATGGCTTGAATCCTGACGTGTTTACTTTGGTGAACACTGGTCGACCAAATACTTTTGCTGATGCGTTGAATCGAGCAAAAGGAGCAGAAGCTGGATTGCTAAGGCAGCGAAGAGCACAATTTGTGCCAGCAGCAGCCAAAGCAGCACAAGAGAACCCACAGATTCCACCACCCCCTCGATTTGACGCTGGAAGCAGCAGTAGTGGAAAGAAAAATTTCTTTACAGGAAAAGGAAAACAATTTAAACGTTCAGGTACCAGTAGCTCCTCCAGTTCAAGTGAATTCAAACAACTGGGAGCTGGACAGGAATTTGGTGATTACTGTACCAAGTGTGGAGGCAGACATGCTACAGAACAATGTAGAGGAGTGTCTGGTCTTTGCCGTAATTTCAATCAACCTGGAAATTTTGCACGAATTTGTCCTCAACGTGATTCGGGGAATACACAGAATCCGGGAACAGCGAGAACAATGCCAATACCAGAAAGGCAAGCCTCCTCTGTACATTCATTTCAACCCCAGAATCAGCAGCAGGGTAGACAATGAGGAAGCCAAACAGTGAGTCAACCTCCTAAACAGCAAGCAAGAGTGTTTGCTTTGACTGAAGAACAAGCACAAGCAGCTCCTGATGATGTTATTGCAGGTAACTGCTATTTGTGCAATTTTCCTGCTTATGTGTTAATTGATACGGGTGCGTTACATACATTTATTTCGGAACCCTTTGTTGCATCACATGAGTTACTTTTGGAACCCTTAACTGAGGTGGTCGATCTTTTCACCCATGGGAAAGGGTCTTTTGCTGCTCGAAATTGTGTGTTACAGTTTGAGGGTCATGAAATGGAAATTGATTGTATTGTGCTTGGACTATCTGATTTTGATTGTATAGTTGACACAGAAAAATGCACCCTTTGTGTGGTCAGAAGCATGTGAGAACAGTTTTTTGGATTTAAAGAAGAGATTAACTATCGCACCAGTATTGACAATTCCTTCGGGTACTGGTGGATTTGTCGTGTATTGTGATGTATCTCGCCAGGGATTGGGGTGTGTTTTGATGCAGCGAGGTCATGTTATTGCGTATGCCTCAAGACAATTGAAGCCGATGAGAATTTGTGCTATCAGTGTTGAACCTGAATTATTGGTTCGAATGAAAGAGGCACAGAAGAAATATTTGAATATCCAAAGATCTGTTGAAATGATAAAATCTGAACACCAATCTAAGTATCGAATAAACAAAGATGATGTATTGTATGTGAATAATAGACTGGTTGTTCTAGATATAACAGAATTAAAGCAGCAGATATTGAATGAAGCCCCTCGAAGTAAATTCAGCATTCACCCAGGTGGCAGAAAGATGTATAATGATTTGAAGAAACACTACTGGTGGAAACAAATGAAGTCTGATGTAGCTGAATTTGTTTCAAAATGCTTAATTTGCCAGCAGGTGAAAGCGGAAAGAAAGAAACCCGCTGGTTTATTACAGAGTCTATCAGTTCCTGAATGGAAATGGGATCACATTTCCATGGACTTTGTAACGAAATTACCAAAATCATCCCGAGGTTGTGATGCAATTTGGGTGATTATCGATAGGTTGACAAAATCTGCGTGTTTTATCCCTGCTGAGGAGGCCGAGCTTGATGAAACTCTGAGTTACTTTGAACAACCAATTCAGATACTTGATCGAAAGGAAAAACAACTCCGAACAAAGACTATTCCATGGGTGAAGATTCAATGGAATCGTCATGGAATTGAAGAAGCAACATGGGAAGTAGAAGAAGATATGAAACAACGATTTCCTTAGCTATTCCAATAAGGTCAGTTTTATTCAGTTTTGTTACTGCATGATTCTTATATGCATATAGCGACTGCTGATGAGTTCGGGGACGAACTCGAATTCTTAGAGGGGGAGAAATGTAATGCCCGAAATTATTACATCGAAATTTAGTGATTTGAAGTTCCAAATGATTGATTTTTGATGAAGTTGAATTTATGAGCTCGGATTTCTTCTGGAAGTGGTGTGTGATTCAGGAATGTTGCATCGTTGGATTTCGCTAAGTAATCGGGAACCAGACGAAGCAAGGAATTTGATAAAATCGTTCAGCAGCAGGTTACTGTAGCAAAGTCAACAAAAGTCAACAGTACTGTAGCTACGTGCTGGTATTTGTGTCGTTGGGAAAGGATTGCTGCTGCTGGTAGTAGACGCGCAAATACAAGATTCAATAAGGAAGCGCCACGTGTAGGTTACTGTTATGCACGTGGGAACCAGCAGCGAGAGTTCTTTGTGAACCTGCTGGTTTATTCACTTGGGAACCAGCAGCGAGAGTTCCTTACGCACCTGCTGGTGTATGCACCTACTGGTTTGTTAGTGTGTCGACTGTTTGATGACGTAGGTGCGACGTTGTCGTTTTAATAATGAACGCAAATCAGTCGATACAAGTGTGAAACTTTGTTCCAGCAGAGGGAGCAATGCGACATCGTTTTAACTTATGAAATAGGAACCTCGATACGATGTCGTTTTGAATAACTTAGTGAAACCAGTCGTTGGATTATTAGAGCGAACCAGCTGTTGGTTTTCGAAGCAGCAGAGAGAGAGATTAGGAACCAGTCGATAGTTTGTTGTATCTGCTGATTTACCCAGTTTGAGAATAACACGACGTCATGACACAGGAACCACGATACGACAGCATTTGAATTAGTAGCGAGCCCAGTCGATGAAATATTTCCAGCTGGTGAGTGTTTTCAGTAGAGAGCGAGAATCAGCTGTTGGGCTATTACGTCGTCGTCTGGGTTAATTGATACAGCGTCGTTTTGATATGGAAATACAGCGACTGGTTGTTATGTGTGGCTATGACAGCTGATTGAGAAAGCTTGTTATGTTGCGACTGGTTGGTTGTGAAAGCTGGTTTTGTTGCGACTGAATATTACACCAACGGAATATAGCTACGGCTTCTAGTCGTGAGACTTAGTAGCATCAGTCGCGAGAATTTCTTTATACCACGAAGAACAGTTGATACGCTCTACCTACTGATCGAAGAAGCTGAATTCGAAGCGGTGGGATTTTATCCGATAACGATTGATAAATACTCAGCATGACACGTGGAATTCGAATGGAACACGTTGGAAATTCTGCAGAAAAACAGAGACCGTTGTCTATAAATAAGATTGAATTCGACATACTGAGAACACCTTGATTACAGATGTATTGTGACGTTCTCAGGAAGTGTTGAAACAGAGTTGGAGTGAAGTACTTTGAAACAGGGGACAGTGAAGGTATAATTTGACAGAAGAGTCAGGGATTAGATTACTCAAGAATGATATTTCTTGAGTATCCCAATGAAATCACATACATGTTTGATTACTGTTCTTGATTTAGAACTTGAATTGTATATGTGTCGATCCATCACAGGTAGTGGATCTTTTATATTTGCATGAGATTGCATAACGAAGAGAATTGAATTGATTCTAATGCCCAGGACTGAGTTGGCCTGATTTTCGAAGCCGGAGATGGTTTCGATAGATGAATATTCATGTCAAGATCGGATACGAATCTTGATGGCGTCGAACTGATATGGAATCAATTCGGAGATGAAAGAGAAGAACTAGAATCATTTCATGTCATTGCATTTGTTTACAGTTGATAAACTGTTGTGCGTTTTATTGTTTTATGCGTACCTGCTGATTATATTGAGATGATTCTCACCGGAGTTTATCCGGCTGTTGTTTTGTTTTGTATGTGTGCATGACAACAGGAGGAAGAAACTAGTGGGGAGTAACCAAGGGTAGCGAGAGGTAACTACCTAGACGATGGGTCAGCAGCAGGAAGAATAAATACCAGCTGATAGTTTATGTTTTTGGACAGTTGTTCTTAGGTTGCTCAAGTCTGGTTTTGTATATAAGAATCAAGCGTGTACTAGTAAACTTAGCTTGTACCTACCGAGGACAATGAATAATTTTCATAAATGAATAACGTTTACGATACAAGCTGAAATCTTTAAGCTTCTGCTGTTTGAAAAAAAAATTTCTTATAAACCAGATTAGATTTAATAAACTTGTTTAGTTTAAATTAATCACCCACTGATCGAGATTAGAGAATTAATTGTGAGCAGAGAGCCTCACATCGGTAGTATATATATAGGACATTGACCCGTTACTTAGTCATTCTTTATCCAAAATATCTATCTCCTCCAGCGTACTCGAGAAGCTCTCTCTCCTAAAACCCTTGTGGGTAATGTTCACGCGTGCCCTTTGTTTTCCCGATCGCCGGAGCTTGGCCGACCGGTTTTGATCAAGAGAGGTACCATTGGAAACCACGTTTGAAACCTGCCATTTGCTTGCCGATATTGCGGCCAGAGGTGGTCGAACAAGAAAGCGCGAAGTCGAGGAGTGTGTACTGTTCTTTGTCTCTCCTAGTAGCTTGACTGGTCTGTGCTGAGCTGGTGTGAGCTCTGTAATTCCGTGAGCTTGTGAGGCAGTTGGTAAGACTCGAGTAGGTACGAATGTGAGCTTATATTTACAACTTTGAGATAGGATTGTGTATAAATGAGCGTGTGTTGTTTTTGAGCAGCGTGTATGCTGTTGATTCTATGTTACACCTTGCATCTGTTCTGTTGTATGTTATCTTGGGAGCTGTTTCTATGTAAAACGCATGGAATGTGTTATGCTCTGTGTAATGCCCGCAATAATTAAGCGGAGAATTAGTAAAAATTTGGAGTTGGGAGATGATGGATTTTGATAAAAGTTTGATTTATGAGTTCGGATTTCTTCTGGAAGTGTGTGTGTGTGTAAAAACACAAGAACCAATGAGGTGAAGCCACGTAACAGACGCAGGAGTTTCCTTGTTCACCTGCTGATTTATCAAAACGTCGACTGGTTTTGGTGACGAAGGCATGACGCAGGGTTACCTGCTGGTTTTAGTTGTGTTGCGTGGTTGCTGCTGGTCGTTGTTGTAGTTAGCGCGAGAATGGTTGAGAAGGCGACACGTGTAGATTACTGTTGGGCACGTGGGAACCAGCAGCAGGAGTTTCCTTTATGCAACTGCTGGTTTTTGTATGCGTCGACTAGATTAGATGTTGTAGGCACAGCGACGCCGTTTGATTAAGTGCAACTGATGGCTTTGAATCGTTGTGAAGAATGGGTGTCTGCTGGACGACCAGCAGTTGGTAGCGATGTTGGTATAACCGGTACGGCGTCGTTTAGATTAGTTGATGCGTCGTCGTTTTGAGTGGTTTCGCGAAATCAGCCGCTGGTGGGTTTGAAATAGGAACATTAATACGATGCCGTTTTGAAGGAATTAGCGAAGCCAGTCATTGGACTAATGGAGCGACCAGCTGCTGGTAGACGTTGGTATGTTACGACGTCGTGGGGATTAGTTGTAGCGGCATCGTTTTGATTTCAAAGCACTGCGACTGGATTCTTGCTGCGGCTGGGTTTTGTCGCGATTCGATCATAGCGACTGATAATGCTGCTACTGCTGGTTGAAGAAATGTGAAAACCAGCTGCAGAATGTCTAATATAACAAAGTTTGATCATTTCAGCGACTGGTAACGATGAACAACAGTTGAAGAATCTGTTAAACGATAAGTATGAAAGGGGGAACTGATTTTGAAGCGGTGTGAGTATATCCTGTTCTGAGATATCAATACTCAGCATGACACGTGGAATTCATACCGATTGCGTTGGAAATTCCACAGAAACCAGAGACTTGTATTATAAATAGGATTGAATTCGAAATACTGGGAACTTATGTTACAGATACCGGACTATGATTCTGTGAAGTTCTCGGAAGGTGATTAAAACAGAGGTGAAAACAATAA
Organism: Dorcoceras hygrometricum; assembly: GCA_001598015.1. Classification (NCBI taxonomy): domain Eukaryota; kingdom Viridiplantae; phylum Streptophyta; class Magnoliopsida; order Lamiales; family Gesneriaceae; genus Dorcoceras; species Dorcoceras hygrometricum. Next base: position 173,041 of record KV013361.1, read on the forward strand.
TTGAAGCAACTTCGAACAGAGTAAAACGAAGGTATAATTTGACAGAAGAGTCAGGGATTAGATTACTCGAGAATGATATTTCTTGAGTATCCCAATGAAATCACATACATATTTGATTACTGTTCTTGATTTAGAACTTGAATTGTGTATGTGTCGATCCATCACATGTAGTGGATCTTTTATATTTGCATGAGATTGCATAACGACGAGATTTGAATTGATTCTAATGCCCAGAACTGAGATGACCTGATTTTCGAAGCCGGAGATGGTTTCGATAGATGAATATTCATGTCAAGATCGGATACGAATCTTGATGGCATTGAGATGAAATGGAATCAATTCTGAGAAACGAAGAACTGAGAAAGATGCATTGCATTTTAGAATTATTATGCTTTATGTATCGCGTCTATTATCTTTTTGTACCTGCTGATTATACTGAGATGATTCTCACCGGAGTTTATCCGGCTGTTGTTTTGTTTTGTGTGTGTGCATGACAAAAGGAGACGAGAGCTGAACTGAGTTGGGGAATGAGTAGTGGGAGCTGGCTAACTAAACAAAACACAACAATGAAGGGGAACTGTTAGAGATCAGCTGTTAGCGTAGCATTGATATAGTTAGCGTTAAGATGGAACCTGGTTTTACTGCTGCTGGTCAGCTTTTGTATTAGCAGACGTAACATGTAATACCTATTTGTACTGGCTTGTTCCGTTATAAATAAATAGCTTTTGAAACACAAACGTAGTCTTGTATTGTTACCCAGGACCAGCTGATGGGACCAACTAATAAAAAAAAAAAAAAAGGGTTTTACGGATTTCATCACTTAAATTCGAAGGTTAAATTAGATGCTAACTAAACAATGCTAACTAAACACCCATAAGATGAGATTAGAAGATTAATTGTGAGCAGAGAGCCTCACAACAGGTGGTATCAGAGCCCCTTTAAACCATTAGGTTACTGGATTAAGATAGAGGAGCGGGGTAGATAGATTCATCCTGATTAATTTTGTAACCATCGATTGCATGCTTGTGTGCTATATGTCTTACTGTTTTGAATTTATATCACTTGATTATTGTGATAAAATGGTAAGAGTATACCGAGAAGTTGAAAGAATGACATGCTCTTTGAGAAGAAAATAAGTAGCATGTATTGAACACAGCATGAATCAAAACTCGCTCTCTTGAGAAGCAGTACATTCATGTATGCTAATCAGAGGAGGGACTGAACTTGATTTGTTAATGAATGAGGAATGACGAATCAGTTTGTTTGATTTCTAGATATGCCTCCTCGAAGAGCAACTAACAGACAGACAGAGCAGGGTAGTACATCGACTGATGTATTGAATGCCGCTGCTACTCCGATGGAAACTTTGTTAAAACGATTCCAGTCGTTTAAACCACCAACTTTGACAGGAACAGAAAGTGCTATTGACTGTGAGAATTGGTTAGAAGATATTGAACAGTTATTTGAAGCACTTGATTACACCGATGATTGTCGAGTGAAATTGAAGCTGTCAGAAATTGTGTGTTACAGTGTGAGGGTCATGAAATGGAAAATTATTGTGTTGTGCTTGGGTTATCTGATTTTGATTGTATCACTGGCATAGATATGTTAACCAAGTACAGGGCAACAGTAGATTGTTTCCAGAAAGTGGTTCGATTCAAACCTGAGAAAGCTGATGAGTGGAAATTATATGGTAAGGGATCACAAGCTAGAATTCCTTTGATTTCTGTGATTTCTATGACTAATCTACTGCAGAAGGGAGTAGAGGGATTCCTGATTTATGCAATAGATATGATGAAGAAGAGCCGAATCTGGTTGATATACCAGTAGTTTGCGAATTTGCTGATGTCTTTCCTGATGAAATCCCAGGATTACCTCCATATCGAGAGGTAGATTTCAGCATTGAATTGATGCCAGGTACACAACCAATATCAAAAGCCCCGTACCGAATGGCACCAATTGAATTGAAGGAATTGAAAGAGCAACTGGAGGATCTTCTTACCAAGGGATACATTAGACCAAGTGTTTCTCCTTGGGGTGCTCCAGTATTATTTGTGAGAAAGAAAGATGGATCGACGAGGTTATGTATTGATTACCGGCAACTGAACAAGGCAACGGTAAAGAATAAATATCCTTTGCCACGAATAGATGATTTATTTGATCAGTTGCAGGGTTCGTCAGTATATTCGAAAGTTGATTTGAGAATTTGGGTGATCATGCTAACCACCTTAGAATAGTTTTGCAAACGCTGCGAAATGAGAAATTGTATGCTAAACTATCGAAATGTGAGTTTTGGTTACAAAGAGTGGTATTTATTGGGCATATTATATCTGGAGATGGTATTTCAGTTGATCCCAGTAAGACAGAGGCAGTGATCAATTGGCCTAGACCGAAATTTGTGCCAGAAATTCGAAGTTTTATGGGTCTTGCAGGGTATCACCGACGGTTTATTCGGGATTTTTCAAAGATTGGAAAGCCTATAACGCAGTTGACACAAAAGAATACGCCATTTTTTGGTCAGAAGCGTGTGAAATTAAGTACTATCCAGGCAAATCAAATGCAGCTGCTGATGCGCTGAGTAGAAAGGTTGTGCGTTGTCCTTAACTACAATGGGCATGTCCCATTTGATAGAGGATTGCTGTAATTCTGGATATGTATTTGAGATAGAGGGAAAGCCGATGAGAATTTGTGCTATAAGTGCTGAACCCGAGTTATTGATTCGAATAAAGGATACACAAAAGAGAGATCAGAGCATTCAGCAGTCGATTGAAATGATTAAATCTGGACATCAGTCAGAATATAAAGTGAACACTGATGATGTTTTGTATGTGAATAGTAGACTGGTAGTCCCAGATATAACAGAATTAAAACAGCAGATATTGAATGAAGCTCATAGAAGTAGATTCAGTGTGCATCCAGGAGGTAGGAGGATGTACAATGATTTGGGGAAGCACTACTGGTGGAAACAAATGAAGTCTGATGTGACTGAATTTGTTTCAAAATGTTTGAACTGCCAACATGTCAAAGCTGAAAGAAAGAATCCTGCTGGATTATTACAAAGTTTGTTAGTTCCTGAATGGAAATGGGATCACATTTCTATGGACTTTGTAACAAAGTTGCCGAGATCGTCCCGAGGTTGCGATGCTATTTGGGTGATTATCGATAGGTTAACTAAATCTGCTTGTTTTATTCCCTATCGAATGACCTATCGACATGATCAAATGGCAGAACTCTATATTCGCGAAGTGGTAAGATTTCATGAAATACCAAAATCGATCATCTCCGATAGAGATCCTCGATTTACTTCACATTTTAGGAGTAGCTTGCAACAGGCTTTGGGTACAAAATTGCATCTAAGCACTGCTTATCATCCTCAAACTGATGGACAATTTGAAAGAACAATTCAAACTCCTGAGGATATGCTTAGAGCCGTAGTACTGGACTTTGGTATTTCATGGCAAGATTCATTACCATTGGTGGAATTCTCATACAACAACAGCTATCAAACCAGTATTGCGATGGCTCCATTTGAAGCGTTGTATGGGAGAAAATGTCGTTCACCCTTATACTGGGATGATGTATCGGAGGTTCCTGAATTGGGACCAGATTTGATTAGGGAAATGACTGAGAAAGTGAAATTGATTCAGCAGCGAATGAAAACAGCACAACATTGGCAAGCGAGGTATGCAAATATCAGAAGTCGACCGTTGTGTTTTGAAACAGGGGACAGAGTATTCTTGAAAATTTCTCCTTTCAGGGGTACAATCAGATTTGGTAAACAAGGGAAATTGTCTCCAAGATTTATTGGGCCTTATGAAAAGATAGGTGACCTTGCCTATCGACTTGCATTACCTCCATCTCTATCTGGTATACATGATGTTTTTCACGTATCTATGCTACGAAAGTACATACCAGATGTATCGCATGTTATTCCTATTGATGAAGCTGAACTTGATGAAACTTTGAGTTATTTTGAACAACCGAGTCAGATACTTGATCGAAAGAATAAACAGCTCCGAACGAAAACCATTCCATTGGTGAAGATTCAATGGAATCGACACGGAGTTGAAGAAGCAACATGGGAGGTGGAAGATGATATGAGGCAAAGATTTCCATCTTTGTTCCAATGAGGTCAGTGGTAATCCATTTCTGTTACTTCGTGATTCTTACATACTTATAGAGACTGCTGGTGAGTTCGAGGACGAACTCGAATTTTAGAGGGGGGAAATGTAATGCCCGCAATAATTAAGCGGAGAATTAGTAAAAATTTGGAGTTGGGAGATGATGGATTTTGATAAAAGTTTGATTTATGAGTTCGGATTTCTTCTGGAAGTGTGTGTGTGTGTGTTGAGGTATTTTTATATCGTCAAATTTCGTAAGTGTTGGAACCAGACGAAGCGAATTTGAAGAAATTATCAGCAGCAGGTTACTGTAGCCAAGTCAACAAGGGTCAACCTTACTGTAGTGCGACTGGTTGAATTTCGAATTTCACTTACGTTGGTTGCTGCTGGGAGAAACGCACGCTGGTCGTTGTTGTAGTTAGCGTGAGAATGGTTGAGAAGGAGACACGTGTAGATTACTGTTGGGCACGTGGAAACCAGCAGCAGGAGTTTCCTTTATGCAACTGCTGGTTTTTGTATGCGTCGACTAGATTAGATGTTGTAGGCGCAGCGATGCCGTTTGATTAAGTGCAACTGATGGCTTAGAATCGTTGTGAAGAATGGGTGTCTTCTAGACGACCAGCAGTTGGTAGCGATGTTGGTATAACCGGTACGGCGTCGTTTAGATTAGTTGATGCGTCGTCGTTTTGAGTGGTTTCGCGAAATCAGACGCTGGTGGGTTTGAAATAGGAACATTAATACGATTCCGTTTTGAAGGAATTAGCGAAGCCAGTCGTTGGACTAATGGAGCGACCAGCTGCTGGTAGAAGTTGGTATGTTACGACGTCGTGGGGATTAGTTGTAGCGGCATCGTTTTGATTTCAAAGCACTGCGACTGGATTCTTGCTGCGACTGGGTTTTGTCGCGATTCGATCATAGCGACTGCTAATGCTGCTACTGCTGGTTGAAGAAATGTGAAAACCAGCTGCAAAATGTCTAATATAACAAAGTTTGATCATTTCAGCGACTGGTAACGATGAACAACAGTTGAAGAATCTGTTAAACGATAAGTATGAAAGGGGGAACTGATTTCGAAGCTGTGTGAGTATATCCTGTTCTGACTCAGCATGACACGTGGAATTCATACCGATTGCGTTGGAAATTCCACAGAAACCAGATACTTGTATTATAAATAGGATTGAATTCGAAATACTGGGAACTTATGTTACAGATACCGGACTATGATTCTGTGAAGTTCTCGGAAGGTAATTAAAACAGAGATGAAAACAATAATTGAAGCAACTTCGAACAGAGTAAAACGAAGGTATAATTTGACAGAAGAGTCAGGGATTAGATTACTCGAGAATGATATTTCTTGAGTATCCCAATGAAATCACATACATATTTGATTATTGTTCTTGATTTAGAACTTGAATTGTGTATGTGTCGATCCATCACAGGTAGTGGATCTTTTATATTTTCATGAGATTGCATAACGACGAGATTTGAATTGATTCTAATGCCCAAGACTGAGATGACCTGATTTTCGAAGCCGGAGATGGTTTCGATAGATGAATATTCATGTCAAGATTGGATACGAATCTTGATGGCATTGAGATGAAATGGAATCAATTCTGAGAAGAGTTGGGGCATGAGTAGTGGGAGCTGGCTAACTAAACGAAACGCAACAATGAAGAAGAACTGTTAGAGATCAGCTGTTAGCATAACATTGATATATTTAGCGTTAAGATGGAACCTGGTTTTACTGCTGCTGGTCAGCTTTTGTATTAGCAGACGTAACATGTAATACCTATTTGTACTGGCTTGTTCTGTTATAAATAAATAGCTTTTGAAACACAAACGTAGTCTTGTATTGTTACCCAGGACCAGCTGATGGGACCAACTATAAAAAAAAAATGGGTTTCCAGATTTCATCACTTAAATTCGAAGGTTAAATTAGATGCTAACTAAATAATGCTAACTAAACACCCATAAGATGAGATTAGAAGATTAATTGTGAGTAGAGAGCCTCACACTCTGTTCCCTGTGATCCGTTGCTAGCAGCCTGCTGTGAGAACCTATGCCTTGTTGGCTTTCGCTGTTGAGCTGTAATGCATCTGCATAGCATATCGAGTTCCTCCCTTGTGATCTGCGTGCTATTCTGTGATTTGAGCCTATGCCCCTTTGTGACCTTTTGGCTAGCCGTTGCCGCTGTGAGCTCCTCTGTGATCAGTTGTTGGTCGTACCCTATTAGCGAGCTCCTTTGTAATATTTTGCTAGCCTTTTTATAATTTTGGCTCCTCCTTTGTATCCGTATGCTGTTTTGTGGGTTGAGCTTGTATCTGTGTTGGCAGTTGGTTGTTAATCTGCGAATAATAGGTATCTTGCGGTTGTGCTGCTATGAGACGGAGTGGGTAGCTCCCACACGCTCGGTTGTGCTGCTATGAGACGGAGTGGGTAGCTCCCACACTCTCGGTAGTGCTGCTATGGGACGGAGTGGGTAGATCCCACACTCTCATGAGCTTGGACACCAGCGGGTTGAACGGTTTTAGCTTGTTGCCTGGTACCGTGTGTGATCGAGCGGTCTAGTAACTCCCATTCTCTCATAGTTCGGTTACTACGTCTGTTCTGATACCTATCCGAATACTGTTTCTGAGAGCTATGTTCCTCAGCTGTTGGTTCGGTTCTATGTATGTCATATTCCCAGTTTTGCGTGAATCCTTGAGCCCCGATGCCTTCCATGGCATCCTTCATGCATTTGCACGACATTCATGTTGCATGCTTTATTGATTGTTGTTGATTGCTCTTCGTACTGAGGTTTAACCTTGTTTGTTTCCCTTGGGGCTGCTTTGGCCATGTATTGGCCATTGCAGGCCTTTTTCAGGTAGTTCAGCTGGTCCGTGAGTGAGGCATCTGTTGCAGTCCCAGGTGTGGGTTCCCAGTTATGTATATGAATGCCCTGTGTGGTTGTGTATTTATTGACTTGATTTAGTTGGATACATGTATATCTATATATTTGTTTCGTGGCGTATTATATTGTAACTTTTATTCGAAACCATATTTTGAGTATACGCATTTGTTTAATGATGTACTCCAAGGTCAGGCCAAAAGAAAAATTTTTAGCCACTTTTTAAGCTTTCGTGTTTTTCGTGTTGTATCTGTGTTTATAAGCATCGGGCCTGACATTTTGGTATCAGAGCTTAAAATGGGATAAGCTCGTTCCTTTTCTATCACACTCAGGTGATTTTTTTGGGTCATGTAATTTATGAGCAAGGTATTTCAGTGGATCCTAGTAAGGTCGAAACAGTGCTTAACCTTGTTAGAGTAGATGCCCAACTAGCCAACTTGTGGCGTGTGGGTTTTTATTGACTCTTGTATATAACGATCTTTATATATGACATTCGCATTTCTTTATGGCATTCTTTATTTTCATTATGTTATATGATGTTAACAATTGTGTTGGATAAAGACCTAGAATGCACCATAGTGTATGTTAGATGTGATAGTGGATATGATGGCTATCATGAAACACATCTAATAGTCACTGTGCATTCTGAATTCGTTCCTAGTCGATTGGGCCGTCAAAATGAGGATAAGGCCGCCCGAGCATGAGACTAGCATCTGTGATGTGAAGTACCATGTTTCATTGGTAGGGAACATTGTGATGTTCTGAGCATGCAGATGGATAGTGACCTGGTGATCTATCGAACTACCCCCGTTCGGACTTTCCAAGTGGTTACCATTTGTCGAGTGGATAAGTCCGAGGTCTTGGTTGTACTGATTAGTCCTCACTACTCGAAACGTCATTGAGACTCTACATGATAGGCGCCTCACTTTGACCCGTTTGCCGACTCACTTGGGGTCATTAGGCGGCGGGATTGGGTGAGGTCCCGATGCATGTAGGAGTCGATGCTTCGTTGTCGAGGATTCATCGCTCGCTTTCATGCGTGGATATCCTATGCTATCTGAGGGGATAATAGTGTATAAATCTCTGGCCAGAGTACTAGATGTGTTTTAGGTAAATGGGTTTACCTAGTAACACTCGCGATGTCACTATTTGATCTCCAAGATGTATGCATAGCTATCGGATCTCTAGCGACTTTCGATTTACCAATGGTCGTTGATCTGATCGGGATATATGTGTTGAAAGGACCGTACTGTACGCTAACCACGACCAACTGGTTCTTGCAGGCACTATCAGTGATACCTAGGGGATCATGGGGCGATGTTGCTAGGCGCTTTACCATGATCCGTTGGGCAAGTCCGAAATTGTGATTTCGGAGTCACAATGGTTGTGGGCCCACGGCTAGCTGTATCCCTGAACCATTGAGGGTCACACAAGTACTGGATTCATGATTCCCTCATGGAAACTGAGCTCAATGTGTTGAGCATAGGAGGAGGATTTTAGGGAGTACGACTTCCTAAAAGTCAACAGGGGTGAAATTGCGATTTCCCAAAGTTGAGGGGCAAAACTGTCATTTTGGACTAGGTAATCTGAAAAATTGTTTTTCACATCATAAAGTTCAGTTTTGGAAACTGAGTCGATCGGTCCAATCTGATCGTCGATTGGAGTTATGATGAAACTGCAGTGATTTAAATGAACCGAATGTTCATATGGACCTGGGTATGACCCAAGTCCATTGGGCCGGTTCAAGCCCATGTACCATCTTTATTTAGTTAAATTGGTTTAGGGCTTTAATCACACAACATACAACAATTAAACCCTAGCCTCCAACTCTACAATTCGGCCGCCCACCTCCTTCGCCCACACGCCCGTCGGCCGCCCCCTTGCGCCGCCCCTTGCCGTCGTCGTGTGCTGCCTTCTACGTGATCGGACTTGTTTCGATCACCGCGACGAGGAGTTTCCGTCCGTGCCAGAATCTGTCAGATCTTCTAGTGCAGATTGACGGAGGAGTCTTGATTCCGGTCGTGGACCTGATTGACGATCTACCACCGCCTACCGTTTGAAGTGCCGGTTTCCTCGTGAAACTGGTCGGAGCCAGCGCCTAGAAGCCAGCAAGGTAATGATTCGATAAACATCCTATGTATGATTATTGAATTGTGTTAATGTATTGAACGTATCCCGGGGCAATTTTGATTTCCGCTACGCCTCCGGGAAACGGGATCCGGATCCGCCATTGTATGCCAACAAACCTGGAGCGACCGAGGAATGTTTTGGAGATCCACAGTTTCTTGGGTTTGGCTGGCTATTTCAGACGATTCATTGTGGGATTTTCTTCAATAGCAAGACCAATGATGCAGTTGACCCAGAAAGATAGGATATTTGTATGGACGGACAAACGCGAGTCTAGTTTTCTTACGCTCAAGGAGAAGTTGACTACTACTCCTGTGTTGTCTTTACCTTCAGGTTCTGGAGGTTTTGTGGTTTTCTCCGATGCTTCTCAGAGTGGCTTGGGCTATGTATTGATGCAGAACGGGCGAGTGATAGTTTACGCATCTCGACAGTTGAAACCCCACGAGACCAGATACCCCGTTCATGATTTGGAGCTGGCTGCCATTGTTTTTGCTCTAAAGATTTGGCGTCACTACCTATATGATGAATAGTTTGTGGTGTACACGGACCACAAGAGCCTGAAATATATCTTCACTCAGTCAGATTTGAATATGAGGCAGCGTCGTTGGATGGAGTTGCTCAAGGATTTTGACTGTGAGATTCATATCATCCTATGTGAGGATTGAGAATTTAGATTAGTGATTAATTGATTTGATTTGGGATTAATCACGTGTATTTAGAGGATTATGAAAAAGAAATATGGTTCCTGCTGATTCATCAGCCGCAGCGCTAGTTTAGGAAACGAGAAATATCGATTTTGGAGAAGTCAACGCTGGTCAACGGTACTGTAGCTACCTGCTGGTGTTTGCATCGGTAGGGTGAAGTAGGCGTGACGCGTTGCATCTGCTGGTTTTAGTTCGTTTCGAAGGGTTGCTGCTGGCCGATATTGCTTTTGGCACGAGAATGATTGAGGAAGCGACACGTGTTGGTCAACGTTTTGAGTGTTGACTAGGGGATTCAACAGTTGTATTAGATAGGAGTGACCAGCTGCTGATAGTAGCGCTTGTGTGTGCCTTGCGTCTTAGTGAGAAACCAGCAGTAGGAGTTTCCCACATGCAACTGCTGGTGTTGCATGCGTTGTCTTTTGGGAAAGCGTCTATTACGCACGTGGTAACCAGCTGCGAGAGTTTTCTTTGTGTTCCTGCTGGTTTTGTAAGTGCATCGACTGGATTGGTTTGTGTAGGCGCGGCGATGTCGTTTGATTAAGTTGAAACGCTGCGTTTTGGATGTTGCAGCTGGAACCAGTCGTTGTTTGTTTTGAAGAGATCTGCTGTCTGCTGGTTTAGCGCTGCGGCGTCGTTTTGTTTAATTGAAGCGGTGTCGTTTCGAGATTGTAGTTTCGCTAACAGCTTTTGATTGCTTCTGCTGGTTTTTAGCGAAGGGAAAGGTCGATACCTGCTGGTCTTGTCGACTGAATTGCTGATCAGCTGATGTTGGATTTTTGGAGATTATAAATGGAAGTGTCGCTCGACACTTAGAATTATTTTGAGCCAGATATTTCTTATCTCCTCTTCTCCAAACCCTCGAAATAGCTACTGTTCACCGTCTTTTTCTATCGCCATTTTCCCGTCGATTCCAGCCTCTGTTTTTGACGTTCTTGGTGGCGCTGGACTCCTTGAGACTTGCTCTTCCCATTGATACTATTTTGGAAGCTAGGAGCAACGAGTTGAGAAATCTCGTAGGCCCTGCTCGTTCGTGAATTGCTGGTTTCGTTGAGCAGATTCTGCCGTTGTTTCTTTTGAGCTTTTGGGTGAGCATTTCTTATAGTTTGAGCTCGGTTTTTAGTAGTTAATGCCTGCGTAAAAGTGTAGGATCGAAGTATGCTTCTGGCCGTAGGATTAGCGTGATTGTGTAGCTGAATTGAGCTAAGATATTAGCTATGTTGTAACAGATTTCAGCTTCCAGAAAGTTCCTGCTGCGTGAATTGAACCAGGACAAATCTGTTAGGTAAATTGAGGAAGAGAGGTACGAATTGAGCAGCCCTTAGCAGCTTTGAGCTTGAACATGTCTATAATTCGATGTTGTGGAATCTGTGGCTTTACTGTTATGTGCCTACGTGAACCAGTTGCTGTTTTTGGTTGAGTATGCATACTGTTTTTGCGTTTAGGCATTGTATGTATTGAGCATTGATATTGAAGTTGCATGTTTATCTGCTTTGATATCTCTTCGTACTGAGGCTTGACCTCGTACTTGTTTCCTGCTTTTGTTTTTGTTTGGGTCTGTGTTGCCCATTTGCAGGAACTTCAGGTAACCAAGCTGGACAGGGTGGAAGTTCAGCTGGTCGATCCCCGCGTCCCTGAGTCCCAGTCTATATATGATATGTATTGAACCGGGGGATGCCCCGTGTTATCATGTATTGGGGATCTGTATTTGATTGATATTATGTTGTTACCTGTTGCATATGAGTTTGAGTCAACTCATATTTTGAGTATTGAATATTTTGAATGTATGATTTGAAGTTCAGGCCCATTGTATTTCGAAAAATTTTTAAGCCATGATTTTTAAGCTTCCGTGTTTATGCGCTTTTATTGTGTTGATCGTTAGTAATTAGCACGGGGCCTGACATTTTTGGTATCAGAGCTTAAATTGGGATAAGCTCGATTTCTTTTGATCACACTCGAGTCTAGGCACAGAGTTTTGATTTGATTTTGATTGCCTCTGTGACTTATGTGATCTATTATCTGTCTTGTTATTCTATCTGCTGTGAGATCTTACCTCTAGGCTTGTTTAGATGCCGCCGAGACGAGGAGGAGGTTGGAGGACTAGACGTTCCGCGGAGGGGTCTAGAGCAGGTAGTGATGACGACGCTCAGGTTGAGGACGTCACTAGGCAGATAGGTGGAATGGAGTTGGTCTTAGCCCGATTTCAGCGGACGAACCCACCGACGTTTGCCGGTGCTGAGGGTGGTGCTAGGGTCGAGGCGTGGCTTGTTCAGATGGAGGATCTATTTGATACCTTGGAGTACGCTCCAGAAAAGAGACTGAAGTTGGCAGTGCTGCAGCTGCGGGATGATGCGCAGCGCTGGTGGAAAGGCACTTCTAGGATGCTTCGAGATAATGGGACGATACTCACCTGGGATGGTTTCTGTGAGGCTTTTCGACAGGAATACACTCCAGAGTCCTATTACGCCAGCCGAGAGCGTGAGTTTGATAACCTGAAGCAGGGTGACATGCGTGTGGCCGAGTATGCGAGGCGGTTTTCTGCGCTTCTAGTGTACATGCCAGCTGTGGCGAACCAAGAGCGAACGAAGAGGAACAAGTTCTTGAAGGGCTTGAGACCTGATCTTTACCGGATGGTGTTGTCCGGGTCTCCGGCGACTTTCATGGAAGCTGTGAACAATGCGGTTGATATTGAGGAGAGTTTGATGGATCCCGAGGCTCCAGTGCATCAGACGACCGTGCGTGCTTCTCAGCCAGCTCAGGTGGTATCGCAGTCGTATCAATCTCCACAAGGGTCACAGCAGTCGAGTCGCCAGCAGTTCCGACCTCGAGGGAAGAAATTCAAGAAGAAGGGCCATTCGAGTTCCTCTGGTTCCGTGAGCTCTGGTTCTGGCAGTGGTTCAGGTAGTGGTTCTGGCGGCGGATTTTGTAGTCAGTGCGGAGGGAGACATGAGACTTCGCAGTGTCGTGGAGTTAGAGGACTCTGCCATCTTTGTGGTCAGCCGGGACATTTCGCTAGAGCGTGTCCTTCGATTGGAGGGCGATCTACTGGTCAGTCGTAGCAGGGTTCCGCTGGTGGTCCTTCTCAGCGACAGCAGCCTTTTGCGCAGTCCCAGCGATCTGGTTTTCAGCCTCGTGAGCCGTCTCATTTTGGAGGACCTTCCCGACCGCCGTTTCAGATTCCCCAGCAGGCGCAGGCGAATGCCTTGACCATGGATCAGGCTGAGGAGACGCCGGGCATGGTGATTAGAGGTACATGCTCGATTTATGATTATCCTGCGAGAGTCTTGTTTGACACTGGTGCATCACACTCTTTTATATCTGAGATGTTTGTGTTTGAGCGTGGGTTGAGTTCTTCCCCACTGTGTGATGTTGTTTCTGTGTCTACTCCTGCTGGTGTGAATCTGTGGTCTCGAGAGGTTGTGGTAGATTGCCTGATTAGGTCTGATGAGCATGTTTTGGTGACCAATTTGATTGTTTTGGGGATTAGAGATTTCGACTGTTTTTTGGGAATGGACGTATTATCTAGCTATAAGGCGACCGTTGATTGCTTCCATGGTGTGGTGAGATTTCGCCCTGATGCGGGTGAGAGGTGGGATTTCTACGGCACGGATTCGAGGTCTAAGATTCCCCTAGTGTCCGCTATGGAGATGTTTAGCCTGCTATCGCTAGGTAATGCAGGATTCATGATCTACGCACTTGATGGTTCCCAGGAGCAGCGATTAGAGTTGCACGACATCCCCGTCGTTCGAGAGTTTCCCGAGTGATCTCTTGGAGAAAGGCTTCATCAGACCGAGCTGTTGGGGGATCCGGATCCGCCCCCGGTCAGGCAGCGGAAGAACAAAAATATAGAAACTGGGAGGCGATCAATACGATAATCAAAAACTACATGTATCGACATACATAGGGTGTTTCAGGCGTGTTACCTCGCTGGCACTTGTGCCTGGCTCCAACCGGTGTTTCAAGAACCCGGCGCTTCTCGGTAGATTGTGGTAGATACTCCAATCCGGTCCATGACCAGATCCGAGACTCCTTCGTCAGACTGCACTAGAAGTCCTGACGAGATCAGCACGAACGGATTCTCCTCGTCGAGTTGGCCGGAAACAAATTTCCGGCGACAACGGGGCGGCGGCGGCGGCGGCGGCGTGAGAGTGGAGAGGAGGGAGGCGGCGCACGCTATTAGGTTTAGGTTTAGTGTAGTCTAGTCTTATTGTTTTGTTTAATGAAGTCAATTAATCTAATTAAATAGACTTAAATTTGGACTTGGGCCGGTCCAACGGGCCCGGGTCCAAATGACGATATCAATCGCTGCGACTTCATCGTAACTCCGATCGCCGATCAGATCAGACCGATCGACTCAGTTTCCAAAAACTGAATGTTATGATGTGAAAAACAATTTTTCAGATTATCAAACCCCAAATAGCAAAATGACCGTTTTGCCCCTCAACAGAGTCAAATCCCGGTTTGACCCCTGTTGACTTTTAGGAAGTCGTACTTCCCGAAATCCTCTTCTCGTGCTCAACACATTGAGCTGAGTATCCGTGTGGGAATTTCGAATCCAGTACTTATGTGACCCTCAATGGTTCAGGGATACAGCTAGTCGTGGGCCCACAACCATTGTGGCTCCGGAATCACAATTCCGGACCTACCCAACGTATCATGGTAAAGCGTCTAGCAACATCGCCCCATGATCCCCTAGGTATCACTGATAGTGCCTGCAAGAACACGACATCCCCGTCGTTCGAGAGTTTCCCGACGTGTTTCCAGATGAGATTCCTGGATTCCCTCCTCGGTGTGAGATCGACTTTAGTATTGAGTTGGTGCCCGGTACCGCCCCGATTTCTAGAGCTCCTTACCGGTTGGCACCCGCAGAGTTGAAAGAGCTGAAGGAACAGTTGAGTGATCTCTTGGAGAAAGGCTTCATCAGACCGAGCTGTTGGGGGATCCGGATCCGCCCCCGGTCAGGCAGCGGAAGAACAAAAATATAGAAACTGGGAGGCGATCAATACGATAATCAAAAACTACATGTATCGACATACATAGGGTGTTTCAGGCGTGTTACCTCGCTGGCACTTGTGCCTGGCTCCAACCGGTGTTT
>KV013362.1:11693-32909 GCA_001598015.1 Dorcoceras hygrometricum
AGTAAATGTGATTTTTGGTTGGAGAAAGTGGCTTTTCTAGGTCATATTATATCTAAGGATGGACTGGAGGTAGACCCAGCTAAGGTGGAAGCTGTTCGTGAGTGGCCAGTTCCCAAATCTGTTTCAGAAGTAAGGAGTTTCTTGGGTTTAGCTGGATATTACAGGCGATTCATCCAGGGATTTTCGAAGATAGCAGTCCCATTAACCTCGCTGACAAGAAAGCAGGTTAAATATGATTTTTACACCAGATTTCCAGCTCAGCTTCGATAAGTTGAAACAAGCGTTGATAGAAGCCCCCGTACTAACCATGCCATCTGATCAAGGGAAGTTTGTGATTTACATAGATGCGTCCAAGTTGGGCTTAGGTGCTGTACTGATGCAGGACCGTAGAGTAATTTCTTATGCCTCCAGACAACTTAAGGATCATGAGAAGAATTATCTCACCCATGACTTAGAACTGGCAGCAGTAGTATTTGCCTTGAAGATATGGAGACATTACCTTTATGGGGAGAGTTGTGAGATATTCACAGATCATAAGAGCCTCAAATACTTTTTCACCCAAAAGGAACTAAATATGAGGCAGAGGAGATGGCTAGAATTAGTAAAGGATTATGATTGCACCATCAGGTATCGCCTAGGAAAGGCCAACGCAGTAGCAGATGCTTTAAGTAGAAAATCTGTTGGATTAGCCCAGCTATCTGTCCAGAGACCATTGGCTCAGGAGATTGAGAAGTTTGAGTTGGAATTAGTTCCCAAAGACAGCGCTATGATGCTGGCAGATCTCACCATTCACTCAAAAATGATAGACCAAATTCGAGAGGGACAACTGAAGGACGAGCAACTTCAGAAGTGGGTAAAACAAGATAGAAAGAGAGGCAGCAACCTCTATTTTTCAGAAGAAGGAGTAGTCAGATTTCATGACCGGATGTGGGTGCCCCAAGTAGTCACCCTGAGATCAGATTTGATGGCAGAAGCCCATACAGCCCCATACTCCGTACATCCCGGAAGTACTAAGATGTATAAAGACCTCCAGAAGTTATATTGGTGGCCAGGAATGAAGAGAGATATTGCCAGATTTGTCTCTGAGTGCTTAACATGCCAACTGGTGAAAGCTGAACATCAGAGACCAGCAGGAATGCTGAAGCCGTTACCTATTCCAGAGTGGAAATGGGAGTGTATAGCTATGGATTTTGTGATTGGATTACCCAGAAAAGACAACATTTGATGTGAGTAGATACGCAGAGTTATATGTGAAGGAGATAGTGAGGCTTCACGGCGTTCCCATTTCAATAGTATCAGATAGAGATCCCAAGTTTACGTCGGCTTTCTGGAAGAGTTTGCATAGAGCTTTAGGTACTAAGTTGACCTTTAGCACAGCTTTTCACCCCCAGACCGATGGACAATCATAGAGGGTGATCCAGATCCTAGAAGATTTACTTAGAGCATGTATCATAGACTTCTCAGAAAGTTGAGATCTGAAGCTACTGTTGGTATAATTCGCATATAACAACAGTTTCCAAGCATCGATACATATGGCTCCATATGAAGATCTTTATGGTCGCAGATGTAGAACACCTCTTCATTGGGATGAGGTAGGAGAGCGAGATAGTTTAGGACCAGACTTGGTAGAGCAAACAGTGGAATCTGTTAGAAAGATTAAGGAACGAATGAAAGCTGCTCAAAGCAGACAGAAAAGTTATGCAGATAATAGACGACGGGAGCTGAGTTTTGATGTTGGTGATCATGTCTTTTTGAAAGTAGCTCCAATGAAAGGAGTGATGCATTTTGGTAAGAAGGGAAAGCTGAGTCCAAATATATTGGCCCTTATGAGATTCTGGACAAAGTAGGAACGTTGGATTATCGATTAGCACTGCCTCCACATATGTCTTGCATAGTGTATTTCATGTTTCAGCTTTGAGGAAGTACGTTCCCCACCCGTCGCACATATTGAGCGCTGAGCCAATTCACTTAGCACCAGATTTAAGTTATGAAGAAAGGCCCGAGAAAATTCTTCTTAGGGAAATTAGGAAACTAAGGAACCGTAGTATTCCAATGGTTAAAGTGCAATGGTCTAACCAAACCGAACGAGAAGCTACGTTGGAAACAGAAGCTGATATGCATAGTCGTTACCCAGATTTGTTCGGTAAGTAAATTTTGAGGACGAAATTTTTATAAGATGGGTAGAGTTGTAGCGCCCCAAAATCAGTAGGACCACAATTTCTAGTCCTTTTTAATTTGAGAACCCTTTCGAAATCTCAGACTTCAACTTGTTTGTTTATTTGAAAGTTGATTTCTTATTTTCAGAGTTTAGACAGGTGCAGAGGTCTGAACAGATGTCACTCCGAGCACAAATCGAGCTATTTCAGATTTCACAAATAAAATAATTTTGGGATGGGAAATGGTTCATTTTTTTAGATTTGAGTAACGCTTTCACAAATTAAAATAGTGACAGGGGACTTTTAATAAAATCTTGAGAATTAAGCATGGTACACCATGACTACTCAAGTGTTTTTCCCCTCACACCCACCAACTCCCATGCCTATTGTCCTTATGAACTATAAGTTCCATTATTTGCAAGAAACTTTCACTTTCATCTAAAACCAGTGGAGCTCGTTGTTGTGCTTGAGGAGACTTGCTGTGGTGACCTGCTGTGCTCTGTGTTTCCCAATGATAAGGCAAGTAAATCTGATTCTTGCTACGCCATGAAAGTATATATTGATCCCTTTCAGTTATTGTAATGCCCGAGATCATTAAGTGAAGATTTACTTAATATAGAATTCCATTCGTTGCATAGTGTGAAATTGGCTTGCGACTGGATGACCAGCTGTTGGTTTAGAGAACCAGTCGTTGGTAAGAAGCGACACCGTTTTATAGAGGTTAAAACGCTACCGTTTTAATGAAGTCTGGTGCGTTGCGGGTGTGGTTACGCGCATAGGATGAAACGGTATTATTTTGATAGCGTTAAGAGAACCAATCGATGCGCGTAATTCGATTTCCAGACGTCAACGCCAGTCAACTCTACTGTAGCTTGCAGCTGATTGTGCGAGAGAGTGGGCAACCAGATTTGATGACGTCAGTCATGCGATGTCGTTTGAATTAGTTGAAACGCAGCGTTTTGATGCAACGACTGATTGTCCAGCTTTTGGAATTGAAACCAGTCGAGAGTTTGTTGTATTTGCTGGTTCAAACAGTTGTGGGAACACGCAACGTCGTTTTGATATATGAAACAGGAATCACGATGCGACACCATTTGAATTAGTTAGTGTAACCAGCAGTGAGTTCTTTCAGTAGAGGTCTGAAATCAGCTGTTGGTATGTTGCGATGTCGTTTGGGGTAGTTGGTATAGCGTCGTTTTGATATTGAAAACCAGCGACTGGTTGTTATTCTTAGTTATGACAGCTGATTGTAAAAGCTGGTTATGTTGCGACTGGTTGGTTGTGAAAGCTGGTTTTGTTGTGACTGGATATTTCAACAACTGAATATAGCTACTGCTTCCAGTCGTGAGAATTGTTAGCACCAGTCATGAGAATTGCTTTGAATCACGAAGAACAGTTGATAAACTATAAGCACTGATCGAAGAAGCTGGGTTTCGAAGCGGTGGGAGTTTATCCTATATTGATAAATAAATACTCAGCATGACACGTGGAATTCGAATGGAACACATTGGAAATGCTGTAGAAAAGCAGAGACCGTTGTCTATATATAGGATTGAATTCGTGATCCTTGTAACTCTTGCTACAGACTTCAGGATTTGACTCTGTGAGTTACTGGGAACAATTTCAAGAAAACCGAAGCAATATTAGAAGAAGATTAACGAAGGTATAATTTGACAGTGAGAGTCAGGGATTAGATTACTCAGGAATGATATTTCTTGAGTTATCCCGATGAAATCACATACTCTGTAGTTTCTGTTCTTGATTTAGAACTGGAGTTTTATGTGTCGATCCATCACAGGTAGTGATCTTTTATATTTGCATGAAATTGCATCACACGAAGAGAATATGAATTGATTCTAATGCCCAGGACTGAGATGACCTGATTTTCGAAGTTGGAGTTAACTTCGATAGATGGATATCCATGTCAAGATCGGTTACGAATCTTGATGGCGTTGATGTGAAATGGAATCAATTCTGGAACGACAAACTGAGATAGATTCATTGCAATTGCATCATAGAACTGATACTGATTGATATGTGTTTACATGTTCTATTGCATATATTTGTTGATTATACTGAGATGATTCTCACCGGAGTTATCCGGCTATTGTTTTGTTTTGTGTGTGTGCATGACAACAGGTAGGCGAGAGCTGAATTGAGTTGGGCATGGGTAGTGAGAGCTGGCTACCTAGATGAGGAGCTACAACGAAGAAGAACTCATAGAGATATGATGTTAGCATAGCCTTGATATAGTTAGCGTTAGCATGAAATCTGGTTTTGCTACTGCTGGTCAGCTTTTGTATTAGCAACGCAGCATGTAATAGCTATTGTATGGGTTTGCTCCATTTATAAATAAATAGTTCTTGTAGCACAAATGTAGTGCTGTATTATTACCAAGGACCAGCTTTTGGGACCAACTTAAAAAAAACTGTGTGTTTCCAGATTTCACCACTTAAATTCAAAGTTTAAATTAGACGCTAATTAAACGCCCATAAGATGAGATTAGAAGATTAATTGTGAGCAGAGAGCCTCACAACAGGTGGTATCAGAGCCCACTAAACCATTAAGTTATGAATCTAGATGAGTGGGGTAGATTGAGTCTTCTTGATTGATTCATTGCATGCTTGTATGGTATATGTCTTACTGTTTTGAATTTATATCACTTAATTTCTGTGATTAAATGGTAAGAGTATACCGAAGAATTATGTGAGCTACATGCTCTTCGAAGTGATTTGTAGCATGCATTGAATGAAGTATGAATCAGAACTCGATCTCTTGAGAAGTAGCACATTGATGTGTGCTAATCAGAGGAGGGACTGAGATTTGTTATTGATATGATGATGAATTATGAACAAATCTCTCTGATTTTTAGATATGCCTCCTCGAAGAACAACTACCAGGCAGACAGTAAATATTCCGCGAACAGAGCAGGGTAGTACATCGACTGATACTATGAATGCAGCTGCTACCCCGATGGAAACCTTGCTAAAATGATTTCAGTCCTTTAAACCACCAACTTTGACAGGGACAGAAAATGCCATAGATTGTGAGAACTGGTTGGAAGACATAGAACAGTTATTTGAAGCATTTGATTATACCGATGATCGTCAGGTGAAATTGATAGTGCACCAGTTGCATGGTCTTGGTAAAAGCTGGTGGATAGCAACCAAGAAAGCGCTTGAGAATCAGGGTACTGTGATTACTTGGGCAGTATTTCGAACAGCTTTCTATCAAAGATTCTTCCCCGTTTCGTATCGAAAGGATAAAGGGGCAGAGTTTGCAAACATGAGACAGGGGCAGTTGAATATTGAAGAATATGTCGCCAAATTCACCAGTTTGCTTAAGTTTGCTCCACACGTTGCGATCAGCGATGAAGCACAAGCTGATCAGTTTATTAATGGACTGAATCCTGATGTGTTCACTTTGGTGAACACTGGCCGACCAAATACTTTTGCCGATGTGTTGAATCGCGCAAAAGGAGCAGAAGCTGGATTACTAAGGCAACGAAGAGCACAATTTGTGCCAGCAGCAGCCAAAACAGCACAAGAGAACCCACAGATTCCACCACCCCCTCGTTTCGATGCTGGAAGCAGCGGTAGTGGAAAGAAAATTTTCTTCAAGGGAAAAGGAAAACAATTCAAACGTTCAGGTACCAGCAGCTCCTCCAGTTCAAATGAATTCAAACAATTGGGAACTGGATAGAAATTTGGTGATTACTGTACCAAGTGTGGAGGCAAACACAACACGGAACAGTGTAGAGGAGTGTTTGGCCTTTGCCGCATTTGTAATCAACCTGGCCATTTTTCAAGAATTTTCCCTCAACGTGGTGCTGGAAGTTCACAGAATACAGGGGTATCAAGATCATTGCCACCCCCAGAAAGACAAGCATCTTCTGTGCATTCCTTCCAACCACAGAACCAACAACAGAGTAGGTAAGGAGGAAGCCAAACAGCGAGTCAACCTCCTAAACAGCAAGAAAGGGTGTTTGCATGACTGAAGAGCAAGCACAGGAAGCCCCTGATGATGTGATTGCAGGTAATTGCTATCTCTGTGGTTATCCTGCTTATGTACTAATTGATATTGGTGCTTCACATACCTTTATTTCTGAACACTTTGTGGGGACACATGCGTTGCCCATTGAATCCTTGACTGGGGTAGTATCAATTTCTTCACCTTTGGGAAGGGGTATGTTATCAATAAGAGCTATTAAGAATTTTATACTACAGTTTGAAGGGCATGAGATTGAGATTGATTGTATTGTGCTTGGGTTGTCGGATTTCGATTGTATTATTGGTATAGATATGCTAACCAAGTACAGGGCAACAGTAGATTGTTTCCAGAATGTGGTGCGACTTAGACCCGAGAAAGCTGATGAATGGAAGTTTTATGGTAAGGGATCACGAGCCAGGATTCCTTTATTTTCTATGGTTTCTATGACTAAGTTATTACAGAAAGGAGCAGAGGGATTTTTGATTTATGCAGTAGATGAAATGAAGAATAGCCCGAATCTGGTTGATATACCAGTAGTTTGTGATTTTGCTGATGTCTTTCCTGATGAGATTCTAGGATTTCCTCCATATCGAGAGGTAGATTTCAGTATGGAATTGATGCCAGGTACGCAACCGATATCAAAACCACCGTACCGAATGGCACCAATTGAATTGAAGGAATTGAAGGAGCAGTTGGAAGATCTTCTGAACAAAGGGTATATTAGACCAAGTGTTTCTCCTTGGGGTGCTCCAGTACTATTTGTACGTAAGAAATATGGATCCATGAGGTTATGTATTGACTACGGGCAATTGAATAAAGCAACGGTAAAGAATAAATATACTTTACCTCGAATAGATGAGTTGTTTGATCAGTTGCAGGGTTCGTCAGTATATTCGAAGATTGATTTGAGATCCGGATATCATCAATTGAGAGTTAGAGATGAAGATATATCAAAAACTGCATTTCGAACGAGGTATGGTCACTATGAGTTCATAGTTATGCCGTTTGGATTAACAAATGCTCCAGCAATTTTTATGAGTTTGATGAACAGGGTATTTCAGAAATATCTTGATGATTTTGTGATCATATTTATCAATGACATTCTGATCTATTCTAACAATATGTGCGATCATGCGAACCATCTCAGAACTGTTTTGCAAACTTTGAGAGATGAGAAATTATATGCTAAACTATCGAAATGTGAGTTTTGGTTGCAAAGAGTGATATTTCTTGGCCATATCATTTCTGGAAATGGTATTTCTGTTGATCCAAGTAAGATAGAAGCTGTGATTAATTGCCTAGACCAACATCTGTGCCAGAAATTCAAAGTTTTATGGGTCTCGCAGGGTATTATCGACGGTTTATCCAAGATTTCTCGAGTATTGCAAAGCCTATAACTCAATTGACACAGAAGAATGCACCATTTGTCTTGTCAGAGGCTTGTGAAAACAGTTTTCTTGAATTAAAGAAGAGATTAACTACCGCACCAGTGTTGACAATTCCTTCAGGTACTGGGGATTTTGTGGTATATTACGACGCTTCTCACCAAGGATTGGGATGTATTTTAATGCAACGAGGACATGTGATTGCATATGCCTCGAGACAGTTAAAAACACATGAAATCTGATATCCAATTCATGATATTGAATTGGCAGCCATTGTATTTGCACTAAAGATATGGCGGCATTATCTTTATGGTGAGAAATTTGAGATCTTTTCTGATCACAAGAGTTTGAAGTATTTGTTTTCACAGTCTGAATTGAATATGATGCAGCGAATATGGCTAGATTTATTGAAGGATTACGATTGTGAAATTAATTATTATCCAGGAAAATCCAATGCAGCAGCTGATGCTCTGAGTAGGAAGATTTGTGCGTTGTCTTTGACTACGATAGGTGTATCTAGTTTGATAGAAGATTGCTGTATTTCTGGATATTCGTTTGAAACAGAGGTGAAGCCAATGAGAATTTGTGCTATCAGTGCGGAACCTGAATTGTTGATTAGAATTAAAGAAGCACAGAAGAAATATTTGAATACCCAGAAA
Source organism: Dorcoceras hygrometricum (assembly GCA_001598015.1). Classification (NCBI taxonomy): domain Eukaryota; kingdom Viridiplantae; phylum Streptophyta; class Magnoliopsida; order Lamiales; family Gesneriaceae; genus Dorcoceras; species Dorcoceras hygrometricum. The sequence goes on from KV013362.1 coordinate 19,884, forward strand.
TCTGTTGAGATGGTCAAGTCTGGACATTCATCGGAATACAAAGTAAGTGCTGAAGATGTTCTATATGTGAATAACAGACTTGTTGTTCCAGATGTTGTAGAGTTGAAACATCAGATTTTGAATGAAGCCCATAGAAGTAGATTCAGTGTGCATCCTGTAGGTAGAAAGATGTACAATGATTTAAAGAAACAGTAATGGTGGAAACAAATGAAGTCTGATGTGACAAATATTGTCTCGAAGTGCTTGACTTGCCAACAGGTTAAAGCTGAAAAGAAGAAACCTGCTGGTTTATTACAGAGTCTATCAGTTCCTGAATGGAAGTGGGATCACATTTCTATGGACTTTGTAACGGAATTACCAAAATCATCCCGAGGTTGTGATGCTATTTGGGTAATTATCGATAGGTTGACGAAATCTGCCTGTTTTATTCCTTATCGAATGACCTATCGACATGATCAAATGGCAGATCTCTACATTAAAGAAGTGGTCAGACTTCATGGTGTGCCAAAATCCATTGTTTCTGATAGAGATCCAAGATTTACTTCACATTTTTGGAGTAGTTTGCAACAAGCTTTGGGTACAAAACTACATCTAAGCACTGCATATCATCCTCAAACTGATGGGCAATCTGAAAGAACAATTCAAACTCTTGAGGATATGCTTAGAGCAGTAGTATTGGACTTTGGTATTACATGGCAAGATTCGTTACCACTGGTGGAATTTTCATACAACAACAGCTATCAAACCAGTATTGAAATGGCTCCGTTTGAAGCGTTGTATGGAAGGAAATGTCGTTCACCATTATTCGAATGACCTATCGACATGATCAAATGGCAGATCTCTACATTAAAGAAGTGGTCACACTTCATGGTGTGCCAAAATCAATTGTCTCTAATAGAGATTCACGATTTACTTCACACTTTTGGAATAGTCTGCAACAAGCTCTAGGTACAAAATTGCATTTGAGCACTGCATATCATCCTCAAACCGATGGGCAATCTGAAAGAACCATTCAGACTCTTGAGGATATGCTTAGAGCAGTAGTACTGGACTTTGGTATTACATGGCAAGATTCGTTACCACTGGTGGAATTTTCATACAACAACAGCTATCAAACCAGTATTGAAATGGCTCCGTTTGAAGCGTTGTATGGAAGGAAATGTCGTTCACCATTATATTGGGATGATGTATCGGAGGTACCTGAATTGGGACCAGATTTGATTAGAGAAATGACTGAGAAAGTGAAGTTGATTCAGCAGAGAATGAGAACAGCGCAACAAAGACAGGCGAGATATGCTAATACCAGACGTAGGCCTTTGAGTTTTGAAACAGGGGACGGAGTATTTTTTAAAATTTCTCCTTTTAGAGGTACAATCAGATTTGGTAAACGTGGAAAATTGTCTCCAAGATTCATTGGTCCTTATGAAATTCTTAAAAAGATAGGCGATCTCGCTTATCGACTTTCCTTGCCTCCATCGTTGGCTGGTATACATGATGTCTTTCATGTATCAATGTTAAGAAAATATCTACCTGATGTATCTCATGTTATTCCTACTGAATAAGCTGAACTCGACGAGACTTTGAGCTATTTTGAACAGCCGATACAGATTCTTGATCGAAAAGAAAAACAGCTCCGAACAAAGATTATTCCATTAGTGAAAATTCAATGGAATCGACATGGAGTAGAAGAAGCTACATGGGAAGTTGAGGAAGATATGAAACAACGATTTCCTTATCTTTTCCAACGAGGTTAGCTCTTATTCCGATTTCCACATTTCACGCATTTCGTTGTTCTTGTGTATATATAGAGACTGCTGATGAGTTCGAGGACGAACTCAGATTTTAGAGGGGGAGAAATGTAATGCCCGAGATCATTAAGTGAAGATTTACTTAATATATAATTCCAGTCGTTGCATAGTGTGAAATTGGCTTGCGACTGGATGACCAGCTGTTGGTTTGGAGAACCAGTCGTTGGTAAGAAGCGACACCGTTTTATAGAGGTTAAAACTCTACCGTTTTAATGAAGTCTGGTGCGTTGTGGGTGTTGTTACGCGCATAGGATGAAACGGGATCGTTTTGATAGCGTTAAGAGAACCAGTCAATGCGCGTAATTCGATTTCCAGACGTCAACGCCAGTCAACTCTAATGTAGCTTGCAGCTGGTTGTGCGAGAGAGTGGGCAACCAGATTTGATGACGTCAATCATGCGATGTCGTTTGAATTAGTTGAAACGCAGCGTTTTGATGCAACGACTGATTGTCCAGCTTTTGGAATTGAAACCAGTCGAGAGTTTGTTGTATCTGCTGGTTCAACCAGTTGTGGGAACACGCGACGTCGTTTTGATATATGAAACAGGAATCACGATGCGCCACCGTTTGAATTAGTTAGTGTAACCAATAGTGAGTTCTTTCAGTAGAGGTCTGAAATCAGCTGTTGGTATGTTGCGACGTCGTTTGGGGTAGTTGGTACAGCATCGTTTTGATATTGAAAAACAGCGACTGGTTGTTATTGTTAGTTATGATAGCTGATTGTAAAAGCTGGTTATGTTGCGACTGGTTGGTTGTGAAAGCTGGTTTTGTTGTGACTGGATATTTCAACAACTGAATATAGCTACTGCTTCCAGTCGTGAGAATTGTTAGCACCAGTCGCGAGAATTGCTTTGAATCACGAAGAACAGTTGATAAACTATAAGCACTGATCGAAGAAGCTGGGTTTCGAAGCGGTGAGAGTTTATCCTATATTGATAAATAAATACTCAGCATGACACGTGGAATTCGAATGGAACACATTGGAAATGTTGCAAAAAAGCAGAGACCGTTGTCTATAAATAGGATTGAATTCGAGATCCTTGTAACTCTTGCTACAAACTTCAGGATTTGACTCTGTGAGTTACTGGGAACAATTGAAATAAAACCGAAGCAATATTAGAAGAAGATTAACGAAGGTATAATTTGACAGTGAGAGTCAAGGATTAGATTACTCAAGAATGATATTTCTTGAGTTATCCCGATGAAATCACATACTCTGTAGTTTCTGTTCTTGATTTAGAACTGGAGTTTTATGTGTCGATCCATCACAGGTAGTGGATCTTTTATATTTGCATGAAATTGCATCACACGAAGAGAATATGAATTGATTCTAATGCCCAGGACTGAGATGACCTGATTTTCGAAGTTGGAGTTAACTTCGATAGATGGATATCCGTGTCAAGATCGGTTACGAATCTTGATGGCGTTGATGTGAAATGGAATCAATTCTGGAACGATGAACTGAGATAGATTCATTGCATTTCATCATAGAACTGATACTGATTGATATGTGTTTACATGTTCTATTGCATATATTTGTTGATTATACTGAGATGATTCTCACCGGAGTTATCCGGCTGTTGTTTTGTTTTGTGTGTGTGCATGACAACAGGTAGGCGAGAGCTGAATTGAGTTGGGCATGGGTAGTGAGAGCTGGCTACCTAGATGAGGAGCTACAACGAAGAAGAACTCATAGAGATATGCTGTTAGCATAGCCTTGATATAGTTAGCGTTAGCATGAAATCTGGTTTTGCTACTGCTGGTCAGCTTTTGTATTAGCAACGCAGCATGTAATAGCTATTGTATGGGTTTGCTCCATTTATAAATAAATAGTTCTTGTAGCACAAACGTAGTGTTGTATTATTACCAAGGACCAGCTTTTGGGACCAACTTAAAAAAAATGTGTGTTTCCAGATTTCACCACTTAAATTCGAAGTTTAAATTAGACGCTAATTAAACGCCCATAAGATGAGATTAGAAGATTAATTGTGAGTAGAGAGCCTCACAGTTATTGTTCACGCCTCTGTTGGTTTTGAAAAATATGTATGTTGTTTTGGGTTCACAGTTAGTTTCCGTCGAAAACTCAAAATGTGCTTTACGCAAAAGATGTTGTTTACATTGCTGAGCATGACAGATTCCAGTTCAATGTATAGTCACAAAGTTCTTCTTCTGGTGAATGGCAGTGTTTGAACTTGACTCCAAGTAATCAGTGATGCTGGTCGAATCGGGATGTTGTTCTGGTTTGATTAGCAGAACTGGTATCTCTGGTTGTCGTTCGTAATACCGCAGCTCTAGTTCCATAGCCAGATTTCTGTTTCGTATATTAGCAACCAGATTTCACAGTAACACATGTTTTTATACCATTATCCAGTTTTCCTTCATATCCAAGTTGTTCAGATTTCATGTTATCGACCATTTTACCTTTGTGTTGACATCTGTGTTGACCCACCCAATTCCGTTGACATCTGAATTGACCAATCCAGTTGTATTGACATCTGAACGACCTTGTGTACAGTGTTGTCTTCGTTGACATCTGAGTTGACCAATGCCAAAATCTGTTGTTACTTCTATACACTATTATTTCATAGACAGATATCTGTTTCTAAACGCTATCCTCTGGCGACATCTGAATCCCTCGCTAGCGACAACATTTACACTCTAACATCTGAACTTCCTATTAGCGATAGTGTTCCCAGAGTCACAGCTGTCTCTAACATCTGAATTGTATCCCGTACCCAAAAATTGTTTCATTCAGACATCTTTTCTCCCTAGTCCTAACTGGCTGCTCAGTGAAAATGCTATTTTGTGAGAAAATGAGTTTTAAAATGAAGTGAACCCCGATGTTGAATCTGATTTCATCCAGATGTTGTTTAAAGGAAGAAAATGTTCAGATTTTAAGATTTATGGCAAAGATAACAGACGGCCCATATAGGAAGGGTGAGCAGCAGTCGAGCGTGACAGTTTCCCCTTCATACAGGGCAAATTTCGCCATATAGTAACTGAATTCAAAAGTAACTTGATCAAGTGCAACGGGACCTAAGGAGAGCTTCTGAGCCATAAGTCTAAAGAAAATAATGTTGAGATCTGAGTTCTCCCAGAGCAGATGTTTATGATTGAATTATGTTTAAGTGACTTCCTTTAAACTATGATATCTTATGTATTGTGCCTGCCTGCATATTGTGCTCTTGTTATTCTCAGTTTTGCTTGCTGAGCCCCTAGGCTCACTAGCTTTCTTGGTGCAGGTGAGTCAGATCTGGGCCAGGCGGAAGGCGGGAGCTGATCCAGCTGTGGTGTGTGGGTGTTTATCGAAGGCCGGCGGTTCCGCAATAATGTTATTGTTGTTTTTGATCTTTTTTCAAACCTGTATTAAGATTTATTACAATAATAATGAATTCAGATAGAGTTCCAGATGTTGTAATTTCGCAATTGCATTTTGTATCTCAAGTCTGTTTGTTGAAATCTGTTATTACTATTTGGCGCCATTCGTTGGTAGTTCGAATTTTCTTTTGTAAGGAAATACGGCTTACAATATTTTATTTCAGCCCTTCCATTTCTCTTTTATTTCTTCTTATACAAATCCGTTGGCTCCCATGGGCGTGGGCGTCACAAAAGGCTTCAAGGTCTTTCAAATGGATGTGAAGAGTGCTTTTCTAAATGGCATCTTAACAGAGGAAGTGTATGTTGCACAACCTTCTGGCATCGTTAATCATACATATCCAGATCATGTTTACAAACTGGATAAAGCTCCATATGGGTTGAAGCAAGCACCCAGAGCTTGGTATGATACACTGTCAAAATTTCTTATCGAGCATGATTTTGTTATAGGCACTGTCGATAAGACATTATTTAAATTTGTCAAATCTGAACATGTCCTGTTAGTAAAAATTTATGTAGATGATATTATATTTGGGTCAACTAACCCCAAGGTATGCCAGAAATTTTCTAAGTTGATGCAGGACAAGTTTGAGATGAGCATGATGGGCGAGCTGACGTTCTTTCTGGGATTACAAGTGAGACAGATTGACAATGGAATCTTCATTAATCAAGCAAAATACACGAAAGAACTGCTGAAGAAATTTGGCATGGACAACTGCTCCGCAGCTGCGACCCCGATGAGTGCTTCTATCAAGTTAGACAAAGACGAAGCTGGAACTGCCATAGAGGTATCTTTGTATGGCGGTATAATAGGCTCTTTGCTATACCTAACTGCTATCAGTCCAGACATCATGTTTGCTGTCTGTATGTGTGTTAGATTTCAAGCAGAGCCCAAACAATCGCATTATATTGCTGTTAATCGGATCATAAAATATTTAAAAAGGAACTTCCAATGTGGGTCTTTGGTATCCGAAAGACTCCAGCTTTCAACTAATCGGTTATAGTGATGCAGACTACGCATGTGGTAGAATTGATCGTTGTAGCACAAGTGGGACTTGTCAATTCTTAGGAGATCGACTGATTTCCTAGTTCAGTAAGAAGAAGACCTCAATTGCAACGTCCACAGCTGAAGCAGAGTATCTAGCGGCTGGAAGCTGCTGTCCTCAGATCTTATGGATTCAACACCAGCTCAAGGACTACGGCATTGATGCTTCTGAAGCGCCTATTCTCTATGACAATACCAGTGTCATCGCTATCACCCAGAATCCTGTGCTGCACTCTAGAACAAAGCATATCGACATCAGGCATCACTTCATCATAGATCACGTGCTCAAGAAGGACGTCCGACTGGAATATGTGCCAACAGATCAGCAAGTTGCTGATATCTTCACGAAACCCCTACCGGACGCTAAGTTTTTGTATTTTCGAAATATTCTTAGTATCTTAGAACTGAATTGATTTGTCTTTGTGCTAAAAATTGCAGATTGAACAGCTTTCGTTTACTTCAGATCTGAATCTACTTCAGGGGGAACAGCGGGGATTTTCATATTTGGTAAATATTCAGACTTGGGAGAACCTCAGCTTTAGGGGGAACATCAGATCTGAATTAATAAGCGCTGAGTCAGCTGAATGCTTGAGATCTGAACCTACTCAGATTTCGCGTATATACAGCTGATCTGGTAGTACCTCAGCTGGTATATCAATTGGTTTCAGATCCAAGGTTGTGACGTAATGATAAAATGGCGCCCTTTTTCAATTTTTACCCTCTGCGGTTAAAATCCAAAATGATTTCAAAAATCTTTTCCAAAATGTTTTCAAAATCTTTCCAAATCTGATCGTGCCATCGGATGATTGACATGTGGTTGTCATCATGCGAAACGTCACCTCCACATTTTCTCTCTCTTGCCGTTTCACATTCTTTACTTATATTACGACGTTTCATTTTTACTAATACTTACCTTGCGAATATTACTCTCAAGCATTCTTGTGCTCTTGCTCTCTAGTGTTCGTGTCTTTGCAGATAATCTTCAATCTTTCCGGCATATTTTTTGTCATCTACCTACTAAAATGGCATCTTCCTTGATCGCAAACACTCTTACAAGTTGATTTCGAATCTGTTCTGAGTTTTCCGAAAGAAGGCATGGCTGCCATGTTCAAAGCTCTGGAGTCTACTGACCTTCGAGGTTTTCTGGGATGTTCATCCGGTATCTATGAAGCGGATTTGGTGGCTTTCTTTCAGAACGCTCTGGTAAGAGAAAACCTCAGTGCTCGGCACCATTAAGGGAAAATCGGTTGAGATTACTGAAGAGCAGTTTTCTGGTATTTTTGAGTTGTCTTCTGAAGGGTTATCTGATTTGTCTAAAGTGCCAAAGGATTTTATTTTCGATGATAGGAGCATATTTTCCAAGTCTGGTGAACAGGTTCAGACCTCTTGAAAGAAGAGGAAGATGAAATATGAATTCCGTTTGCTGAATGATATTTGGCGAAATCTGTGACCGTCAAGGCCGGGTCTTTAGATGCAGTAACTCATGAACGGTTTCTGTTGATGACTGCTATTCACTGCGGTCTAAAAATCAATTGGAGTAAGTTGTTGTTCGATATCTTGAAGGAGATGGTCACACCCTCCTCTAAGCAAGCCAGAGGGTTTGCCGTTCAGATTTGTGTTTTACTACAGAGAATACCAGATTGGCTCTGTGTGAACCCAAGCCTTTCCCAACTTTGAAGGTGCTCAATGTCAAAACTGTTGGAACGTACGTTGCAAAACAAAAGGGTACTGATGATGGTAATGAGGGAGATGAGCCAGTGATGGCTACAGCAGTAGTAGTGAAGAAGAAAGTGGTGACAAAGAAGAGAACTGCTCCCACTACTGCTGATCCCGTCGCAAAGAAGAAAAGGACTACTGTAGGTAGATCTGCTCCCGCAGAGAAGGATTTGGCGATGGTACCAGTGGTTCAAAATCCTGAACCCATATCTGTGGTCCCTGCCGCAACTCCGGAAACTCAACGAAGACGCCGTGCACCAAAGAATAAATTGACGTTGCCAGAAGGTTCTGATGATGAAATTGTTGATAGCATTATTCACCAGGTGATTGTGGATACAGCTGCGATTGAAACTGGGGAACCAGATCTGGAGGAACCAGTGATAAAGGAGACAGCTGAGATTGTTGAGAACGAAACAGATTTCGTGGAACCCGTGGTAACGATATCTGCTGAGATTGAACTATAGCACTCGATTTCTGTCAATGATGAGGATGATAATCTTGATGGAGCTGAAAATGAAATTGCTAGGAAAATGGCATCTTTTACTGCACCGAAACAGTTTCTTAAAGAGCCTTTGATTAGTGGGGAGGATGACGACATGTCTGGGTCTAAGCAACCAAGTAAGATAATTGAGCCTGCAGCAGCTGAGACGGACAAGGAGATTGAGCCAGTGGCTACTGAGGATTTGAGCCTGGCGAAGAGTGTTGCAACGTGATTGACTCTGAGGACACAGAGCCCTTGAGAAAGGTTCTGGAACTTACAGACAAATCTAAATCTGATGAAGAGTCCATGTCCATCGAGGATATTCTGAAACAGATCCCAGAGGGGATGATGTTGCCATTCGTGACAGCTGCAGAGATTACAAGAATAAAATTCGGACATGGTATTGAGATTCCGAGAGTCAACGAAGGAGATTGGTACAAGTCCAGTCTCCCTCGGATTGCTACATCAGACAAGGGAAAGGCGCCTCTTGTTGCGAAGGATGAAATAAAAGGGCACCCGGCCCGGGAGATGTTCAGTTTAATTTGTGCAGACATAGATTTCCTTGTACAGTTTAGAGAAAAAGTGATAGCAGACGTTGTCTCATTCTTTCATTTTTTCTATTTGAGCAGATTAGCAGTTTTTGGTTCAGTCAAAGATATTGTTGCCAAGGAAGAACAGATGTTAGCGTGGGCCGAGACAGATTCTCTTGAGACAGCTGTTCAGAGGCGAATGTATATAATAGCCAAGTACAGAGAAATTCTCTTAAGGAAATTTCTGGAAGCTCATCCCGAAAATTTCCAATCCGGTCAAACCATGACAGCCATTGATCTTGAGATCATAGATTTGCTATCAGATGCTCACCTCTTTGCATTAGAGACATTACAGACACAGATGAGGGCACACGGACTGAAGTGGGAACGGATATGTAGCTCAAGCCTGTTTGAAGGAGAAAATAGAGATCGTGGTGCAGTTATTGCCCGATCAAATACAAACAACAGGTCTTCGTGCTGGATTGTCAGGCCCCGTGCTAATTACTAAAAATTAACACATAATAAGCGCATAAACACGGAAGCTTAAATTCAGGGCTTTAAAAATTTTTCAAAATCATTAGGCCTGAACGTAAAAACATACATTCAAAATATCAGTAATCAAAAATATAAGTTATCTCCAACTCATACAATCAGATAACAACATACATCAAATCAAAGACTGATCCCCAATACATAAAAACACAGGGCATCCCCCGGTTCAATACACATCATAATTATAACTGGGACTCATGGGAAAGGGGATCGACCAGCTGAACCTCCACTCTGTCCAGCCTGGCTACCTGAAGATCCTGCAAATGGGTAACGAAGACCCAAGACACAAAAACAGGAAAACAAGGTACGAGGTCAAGCCTCAGTACAAAGAGCTATCAAAACAGCTAAACATGCAACATGCTACAATTCAATGCTATGAATGCATGAGGGCTATCAAGAAATCGGATAGCTAGACCAGTCTATCAACTGGCAACTCAAATCAAGCCTCTATACCACGCACAACCAATCAGCCGGTGGAAATCATCGGTCCGTGATCATCGGGGCCCGTCAGCCCATCACAGCTCGGTGGTAGACACTCGAATCCGATAGTCACCACTCCGACGATAGTGTTGGACTTTTCGGGCACAACTCAACAGTCGGCCAGTCACAACGTGGCACTCAAATCAGGTCATCAATTCAATCTGTCAATTCAGGCTCAATATGTATGCATGAAAGCCATTCAATATCAATGCTCAATGCATACAATTCATAATACGTGCAAACAGAATGTATAACTCAAGCAATTCATCAAACTATTCCACTTAAACACATAGCAGCAAAGTCACGGATTTCACAACATTGAAATATAGACATGTTCACGCTCAAAGCTGCTAAGGGCTGCTCAATCGTACCTCAATTCCAAAAATTCTACCTCACAAATTTGAACAGGGGCACGGCAAGCTCACAACCAGCAACCAGAAGCTTCGAATTCTTTCCCAAGATCGTTCTGCAGCTCCAAATGAGTAACAATCAAAAGAGAAACTCACGGGGAACTCAGCGCCACCGAAAACACTCAAATCATCGGCGGAGAACGACGAAAATCTAAGGAAGAAATGTCTCGGGTGAACAGTAGCTCGACGAGGGTTTGGAAAAGAGATAAGGAATATCTGGTTCTCAATACTTCCTAAGTGTCGATCAACACCTCTATTTATATATCTCCATTCCTTCGTCTGTTGATCACCAATCCAGCCGACATGAACAGTAAACAATCTTCCAGCAGGTGCCTTCTCTTTCTTTCGCTAAACCAGCAGCAACAACCAGTCGAAGCATTCACGAGAAAACATCTCAAAACGACACCGTTCCAACTAACTTAAACGACATCGTAAAGGTTACGTCAGCATCGCTACCACCTGCTGGTTCTCCAGTCGCAACTCATTACTCACAACAGCCCCTCGCTGCTGGTTCCATACGCAACACTCAAAACGCGACGTTTCAACTTAACGAAACGACGTCGCTCCATTTCTACGACTGGTTTCCCAAACCAGCAGCTGGTCACTCTAAACTCACGCATCTGCTGATCCAGTAGTCAACACTCAAAAATGTTGACCCACACGTGTCGCTCTCTCGATCACTCTCGCGCTAAAAGCCACGCCTGCCAGCAGCAACCTCTAAGATCGAAACGACAACGTATCATCCCTTCCGCTGCAGCAACTAATTGCAACGCACAACTGCTGGTTCCACGAAATGACGGTGTTTTACTCTCGTGCCATCAACTACTGATCAGCTTTCACCAACAGGCGCTACTGTTGAATTCAAATATATGCTTCTACTAGAAAACAGATTTCTCTCGAAAAACCACGCGACTAATCCCAATCAATTAGATTAATCACTAATCTAAAATCTGAATATGCTTCTACTAGAAAACAGATTTCTCTCGAAAAACCACGCGACTAATCCCAATCAATTAGATTAATCACTAATCTAAAATCTGATTCCTCACATTCTCTCCACCTTAAAAGATTTCGTCCTCGAAACCCCAGGGAAAGATCCACCAGCAATCAAAATACAAAACAGAACTTCATCTAATTCAAACCCAAGAGTTCAAGATAACTGGGAAATCAACAAACGACAACTAGAGAGGAACAAAATCAGAAACCAAAATCTAATACAATATCTACTCAAACAGATGCGGCCACTCGCGCTGCATCTTCTCTTCCGGTTCCCAAGTTGCTTCTTCTCTACCATGCTTGCTCCATTGGACCATCACCAACGGAACTACCTTGTTCCTCAGCTTCTTCTCCTTCCTATCCAGAATCTGGACTGGGTATTCAACATAACTCAAGGCAGAATCCAGCTCAACTTCGTCGGTTCTCAACACATGGGACGGATCTGGCTCATATTTTCTCAACATAGACACATGAAAGACATCATGCATCGCTGCTAACTCCTCGGGCAGCCTCAATCTATAAGCCAATTGTCCAATCCGCTCAAAAATCTCAAAAGGACCAACAAATCTGGGAGCCAATTTGCCTTTAAATCTGAAGCGCATTACGCTCTTGAAAGGAGAAATCTTGAGAAACACTCGGTCGCCAACCTCAAACTCCAAAGGTCTGCGCCTTCTGTTTGCGTAACTCGAGAAACGGTCTTGTGCAGCTTTCATTCTACTCCGAATCAAGTCAATTTGATCCTTCATGTGCTGAACAAACTCCGGTGTAGAAAGCTGTCTCTCACCAACTTCCTCCCAACAAATCAGGGATCTGCACTTTCGACCATACAAAGCTTCGAACGGAGCCATCCCGATAGTGACTTGGTAGCTGTTGTTATATGAAAACTCAACCAAAGATAGCGAATCCTGCCAGCCACCGCTAAAATCCATCACAATTGCACGCAACATGTCTTCTAAAATTTGGATAGTCCGCTCAGACTGTCCGTCTGTCTGTGGGTGATAGGCCGTACTCATAGCCAATCTTGAACCCATTGCTTCCTGCAAACTCTTCCAAAATCGAGAGGTGAACCTCGGATCTCTATTGGACACTATCGAAACCGGAACTCCATGCAACCTAACTACATGGTCGATGTACAACTTCACCATTTTCTTCATAGAGCACCTCACATCATAGGGAATGAAATGGGCTGACTTCCAAAGTCTATCAATCACAACCCAAATAGCATCGCATCCCCTGCTCGATCGAGGTAGATGAGTCACGAAGTCCATGGCGATGTGCTCCCAATTCCACTAGGGCACCTCTAAACTCTGCAGCAAACCACCAGGTCTCATCCTCTCAGCCTTGACATGCTGGCAATTCAGACATCGAGCAACAAAACCAGAGATGTCGCTCTTCATACCTGCCCACCAGTAGTGAGACTTCAATGCATGATACATCTTCCTTTCGCCTGGATGAACATTGTACCGACTACAATGCGCTTCATTCATGATGGCCTCTCTCAAATCAATCAGGTTCGGGACCACTAGTCTCCCTCGAAACCTCAAACATCCATCCAAAGAAACGGAGAAATCATCAGACTGACCATTCTGAGCCTTAATCCTCAACTCATGGATATAGGGATCAGTCCTCTGCGC
>KV013362.1:33249-52554 GCA_001598015.1 Dorcoceras hygrometricum
GCATAAGCTATCACGTACCCGTTCTGCATCAGAACACATCCTAAACCATTCAAAGAATCATCGGAGCACACAACGAAACCTCCAGATCCAGACGGTAGAGCCAACACAGGAGCTGTAGTCAATTTCTCCTTCAATGTCTGAAAACTGTTCTCGCACTCATCAGTCCACACAAATCTCTTATCCTTCTGAGTCAGCTGAGTCAGAGGCCTGGCTATCGAAGAAAACTTCTCGATGAAACGTCTATAGTAGCCAGCCAATCCCAAGAAACTGCGGATCTCAGAAACATTCCGAGGTCTCTCCCAGTTAAGAACTGCTTCGACCTTGCTCGGATCTACAGAAATCCCTTGTGCTGAAATCACGTGACCCAAAAAGATAATCCGATCTAGCCAAATTCGCACTTGCTGAACTTGGCATAAAGCTGCGTGTCTCTCAATCGTTGTAACACCAGTCTCAAATGCTCCTTATGCTCTCTCAAGCTCCTCGAGTACATCAGGATGTCATCAATGAAGACGATTACGAACCGATCAATGTACTCGCTGAAGACGCGGTTCATCAAATCCATAAACACAGTTGGGGCATTAGTCAACCCAAACGGCATGACAAGAAACTCATAATGCCCATATCGAGTCCGGAAAGCTGTCTTTGCTATGTCAGCATCTCTAATTCGCAACTGGTGATAACCAGAGCGCAAATCAATCTTCGAGTACACGACCGATCCCTGCAACTGATCGAACAAATCATCAATCCTCGGCAAAGGATACTTGTTCTTCACTGTTGCTTTATTCAACTGTCTGAAATCCACACACATCCTCATCGATCCATCCTTCTTCTTCACAAAAATAATTGGAGCTCCCCAAGGCGACATGCTCGGTCGAATGAAGCCTTTCTCCAAGAGATCGCTAAACTGATCATTCAGCTCTTTCAATTCTGCGGGCGCCAACCGGTAAGGGGCTCTAGAAATCGAGGCGGTACCGGGCACCAACTCGATACTGCCTCGGAGGGAATCCAGGAATCTCATCTGGAAACACGTCGGGAAACTCTCGAACGATCGGGATATCACTAAACTCCAATCGTTGCTCTTGGGAACTATCAAGCGCGTAGATCATGAATCCAGCATTTCCTAGCGATAGCAGGCTAAAAATTTCCATGGCAGAAACCAGCGGAATCTTCGAGCGCGAATCAGCACCGTAGAAATCCCACTTTTCACCCGAATCAGGGCAAAATCTCACGACACCATGGAAGCAATCAACCGTAGCCTTATAGCTAGACAGCACATCCATCCCCTTGATGCAATCGAAATCTCTCATCTCCAAAACAATCAAATTCGTCACTAACTCGTTCTGGTCGAATCGGACCACGCAGTTCACCAAAATCTCGCTGGACTTCAACCACACACCAGCAGGAGTAGACACAGACACCACATCACACAGTGGGGTAACTCTCAACCCACACTCATGCACAAACTAAACAGGAACAAAGGAGTGTCACGCTCCTGTATCAATTAAAACTCTCGCAGGAAAATCAAAGATGAAACATGTACCTGCGATCATACCAGGCGTCTCCTCGGCCTGTTCCCTCGACAAGGCGTTCGCCTGGGCCTGCTGGGGGATCTGAAACTGAGGTCGGGAAGGTCCTCCAAACCTAGACGGCTCACGAGGCTGAAATCCAGATCGCTGGGACTGAGCGAAAGGCTGCTGTCACTACGAAGAACCACTAGCGGAACCCTGCTGCGACTTTCCATAAGACCGTCCTCATATCGTAGGACATGCCCTAGCAAAATATCCCGGCTGACCACAAAGATGGCAAAGTCCTCGAACTCCACGACACTGCGAAGTCTCATGTCTCCCTCCGCACTGTCCGCAAAACCCGCCACCAGAACCACTGCCTGAACCACTGCCGGAACCAGAACTCACAGACCCAGAGGAACTCGAATGGCCCTTCTTCTTGAATTGCTTTCCTCGAGGTCGGAACTGCTGGCGACTCGGCTGCTGTGACCCCTAAGGAGACTGATACGACTGCGACACTGCCGGTGCTGGTTGAGGAGCACGTCCAGTCGTCTGATGCACCGGAGCCTCGGGATCCATCAAACTCTCCTCAATATCAACCGCATTGTTCACAGCTTCCATGAAAGTCGCCGGGGACCCAGACAACACCATCCGGTAAAGGTCAGGTCTCAAGCCCTTCAAGAACTTGTTCCTCTTCGTTCGCTCTTGGTTCGCTACATGCGGCATGTACACCATAAGAGCAGAAAACCGCCTCGCATACTCGGCCACATGCATGTCACCCTGCTTCAGATTATCAAATTCACGCTCTCTGCTGGCGAAGTAGGACTCCGGAGTATACTCCTATCGAAAAGCCTCGCAGAAACTCTCCCAGGTAATCACCGTTCCATTATCACGAAGCATCCTAGAAGTGCCTCTCCACCAGCGCTGCGCATCATCCCGCAACTGCAGTACTGCCAACTTCAATCTCTTATCAGGAGCGTACTCCAAGGTATCGAATAGCTCCTCCATCTTTACAAGCCATGCCTCAGCTCTTGAACCTCCCTCGGTAGCATCAAACGTCGGAGGGTTCGTACGCTGGAATCGTGCTAAGACTAGTTCCATCCCGCCCAAACGTCGGGTCACATCGTCTACCTGATGAACATCCTCATCACTATCTGGAGCCCTAGACCCCTCGGAACGCCTAGATCTACCTCTCCTCGATGGCATCTACACAAGTCTAGAGGTAAGGCTAACAACAGATAAACATCAAGGCAGATAATAATCACATAAGCCACAGAGTCAATCAAAAATCAAATCAAACTCTGTGCCTAGACTCGAGTGTGATCAAAGGAAATCGAGCTTATCCCAGTTTAAGCTCTGATACCAAAAATGTCAGGCACCGTGCTAATTACTCAAAATTAACACATAATAAGCGCATAAACACGGAAGCTTAAATTCAGGGCTTTAAAAATTTTTCGAAATCATTAGGCCTGAACGTAAAAACATACATTCAAAATATCAGTAATCAAAATATAAGTTATCTCCAACTCATACAATCAGATAACAACATACATCAAATCAAAGACTGATCCCCAATACATAAAAACACGGGGCATCCCCTGGTTCAATACACATCATAATTATAACTGGGACTCATGGGAAAGGGGATCGACCAGCTGAACCTCCACTCTGTCCAGCCTGGCTACCTGAAGATCCTGCAAATGGGTAACGCAGACCCAAGACACAAAAATAGGAAAACAAGGTACGAGATCAAGCCTTAGTACAAAGAGCTATCAAAACAGCTAAACATGCAACATGCTACAATTCAATGCTATGAATGCATGAGGGCTATCAAGAAATCGGATAGCTAGACCAGTCTATCAACTGGCAACTCAAATCAAGCCTCTATACCACGCACAGCCAATCAGCCGGTGGAAATCATCGGTCCGTGATCAACGGGGCCCGTCAGCCCATCACAGCTCGGTGGTAGACACTCGAATCCGGTATTCACCACTCCGACGATAGCATTGGACTTTTCGGGCACGACAACAGTCGGACAGTCACAACGTGGCACTCAAATCAGGTCATCAATTCAATCTGTCAATTCAAGCTCAATATGTATGCATGAAAGTGTTGGAGTGCAATAATTGCCCCTGCTAGGTAGAGCGATCGAACCGTGGCGCTTGTGTTGCTTTACGGTTTAAAAGATTGGAGTTGCACCGTTACCACCAGCTATAGCTTTTGGTAAAGCGGCAAGCGCTCGGTCCTACAATTGGTATTAGAGCCAAGGTCACGGGTTCGATTTCCATTGATTGCAAGGAGTGCAATTATTGGAAGGGGGATTGTTGGAGTGCAATAATTGCCCCTTCTAGGTAGAGCGATCGAACCGTGGCGCTTGTGTTGCTATATGATTTAAAAGATTGGAGTTGCACAGTTACCACCAGCTATAGCTTTTGGTAAAGCGGCAAGCGCTCGGTCCTACAGAAAGCCATTCAATATCAATGCTCAATGCATACAATTCATAATACGTGCAAACAGAATGTATAACTCAAGCAATTCATCAAACTGTTCCACGTAAACACATAGCAGCAAAGTCACGGATTTCACAACATTGAAATATAGACATTTTCACGCTCAAAGCTGCTAAGGGCTGCTCAATCGTACCTCAATTCCACAAATTCTACCTCACAAATTCGAACAGGGGCACGACAACCTCACAACCAGCAACCAGCAGCTTCGAATTCTTTCCTAAGATCGTTCTGCAGCTCCAAATGAGTAACAATCAAAAGAGAAACTCACAGGGAACTCAGCGCCACCGAAAACACTCAAATCATCGGCGGAGAACGACGAAAATCTAAGGAAGAAATGTCTCGGGTGAACTGTAGCTCGACGAGGGTTTGGAAAAGAGATAAGGAATATCTGGTTCTCAATACCTCTAAGTGTCGATCAACACCTCTATTTATATATCTCCATTCCTTCGTCTGCTGATCACCAATCCAGACGACATGAACAGTAAACAATCTTCCAGCAGGTGCCTTCTCTTTCTTTCGCTAAAACCAGCAGCAACAACCAGTCGAAGCATTCACGAGAAAACATCTCAAAACGACACCGTTCCAACTAACTTAAACGACATCGTAAAGGTTACGTCAGCATCACTACCACCTGCTGGTTCTCCAGTCGCAACGCATTACTCACAACAACCCCTCACTGCTGGTTCCATACGCAACACTCAAAACGCAACGTTTGAACTTAACGAAACGACGTCGCTCCATTTCTACGACTGGTTTCCCAAACCAGCAGCTGGTCACTCTAAACTCACGCATCTGCTGATCCAGTAGTCAACACTCAAAAATGTTGACCCACACGTGTCGCTCTCTCGATCACTCTCGCGCTAAAAGCCACGCCTGCCAGCAGCAACCTCTAAGATCGAAACGACAACGTATCATCCCTTCCGCTACAGCAACTAATTGCAACGCGCAATTGTTGGTTCCACGAAACGACGGTGTTTTACTCTCGCGTCATCAACTGCTGATCAGCTTTCACCAACAGGCGCTACTGTTGAATTCAAATATATGCTTCTACTGGAGATCAGATTTCTCTCGAAAAACCACGCGACTAATCTCAATCAATTTGATTAATCACTAATCTAAAATCTGATTCCTCACATGGATTCCATGATCTTGACGGGTCCTGAATTATCCAAGAAGGAGGAGATTTTTGGAAACCCATATCATGGCCAGTTGCTTCTAGCCAATGGGAACTTCTACCTCAATGACAATATGATGATACTCTAGCCCCGATCAGTGAATTTTTCAAGATGCTTCGAAAACGCTGGGCTGACGTTTGCATAGAAGTTGTACAGTTTTCTGCTTTTGGACGTTTGCAACCAGTTGGTACACACAATTTTTGCAGAGCCTTAGTTATTATAGGTACAGTTAGAGATTTAGAAGTAGACCCAACAGAGTTTTGTGGTGTTTTTTGGCGAGGTCCAGATGTACAGTTGATTTCTTCTGATTCTAGTTCCATTCATGCTGATCCGGATTCTTTGAGTACCAATTCAACCAGTACTTCTGTTGCTGATATCCCTCAGCTCGAGCAGTCACCTGCTGCTTCTACTCAGATATTGATGCCTACTACTGCTATTCCTGCGACAGATTTCACCGAATCTTTTGCACAGCTTAGGGCCTCTGTTACTCAGCTTTCAATTAAGAAGTTGCGGACTAGAGACAGCATTGGCGATCTCAAGAACCAACTCTTATCAAAGATCGATAATCTTGAGAAATCTCTTGTAGAAGCTCATACTCAGCAAGACCAAGTCCTTCGAGGTCTTCTTAAAAATGTCCGATAGGAAGTACAGATTCAAAAAGCTGTCTTATCTCTTGAAATGCTTGAGTCTAAAAGAGAGGTTCGGGCTCAATATGTCATCTTAATGACAGATTTGGCTGCATTTCGAAAGGAGTTGCAAGACCAGAAAGCGGCTATGCTTGCGTTCCGTGAGGAGTCTCAGGAATATTATAGTACCCTTCGCGAGCACCTTGCTGAAATCATAGCCTATATCAATAGAGGCCGTGATGACAAAAAGAGGGAAAGTGGTAGCATCCGAGGTCTGCAGCCGCCTCTGGACGATAATAGCAGACCTAGTGGTGGTGGTGGTAGCAGAAGTGAACCTTGATGGATCTGTGTCAACAGATCCAAATTGAATTTTGAATTACACAAAACTTTTTATTGTGTTTCTAAGAATTCTACTTAGTGTACAGATGCTAGCTATCGAAGAAAAATATCATGAAGCAGAATCTGTCCAGTCGTGAGGAGAAAAGATAAAGTTCTCAGCTGGTTTGGTTTATCATTTAAACGACAGCTGGATTAGCAATGGAGACGTCCAAAGTTGAATCAGTTGTCCGTAATCAGGCGGAGGCCAAATTTGATTAGCAGTTGTGATACTCGCTAAAAGATAATATGAACCAGCGGAACATCAAAGAGAACCAGCTGGAACAATAAAAACCAGCTGGAGCGCTAAGAGGAATCTGGAATCAGCGATGATGACGTCAGCAGTGATGTCATCACAATCAGCAGTGAGCTACAGTAGAACCAGTCGATGGTATTTGAAGTTAGCGATAGCAAAATGATGTCGTTTGGATAAATGGATACGACATCATTTTGCCTTCGCGCTAAAGGTCCAGTCGATGGATTTAATGAGGAACCAGTCGCTGGAAAAACGCACGTGGTATAAAGGAAACCAGCAGGAAGCTACAGTACATCCAGACGAGAGCTACAGTGTTATATTTAACCAGTCGAGGATGCATAGCAAACGATGTCGTTTGAATAAGTTAAAACGACAGCGTTTGAACTAACCAGTCGTTGGGTAATCCAGTCGCAAGCATTTCACGACCAACGTCTGGATAACTAGCTTCAAGCATATCTTCACCAGCTGGTCAACCAGTTGCAAGCTACAGTGTACCCAGTCGCAGGCTACAGTGTTTTGCATATCCAGTCGACAGGAAATCCAGACGCAGGAAAAGCAGACGTAGTGAAGAGTTACAAACCAGATGCTGATAGTTGCAACCAGGCGCAAAGAATCCAAACTCAAAAAAAATTGTATAGATGAATCCAGCAGTATCGCATAGAAGAGTTTGAAGCAGCTGTTGCGCTAAGATAAAGCAACAGCTGCTGGAATTTAGTTGTGGGAGCAACCAGCTGCTGGAACGTAAAAGGCAAAATCACAAGACGATAAAAGCCTGCAAAAGAAAGGACACAAGGACAACTCACTGTCGGTACTTCAAAGAACATTTCAAACGGGAAGAACTTGTGTCCAACGGATTGAATTTGTACAGAGGCTATTTAAGGGAGAAGATTTGAAGAATGAAGGTGATTCTGTGCGAAATAGTGAGGAGTCAAAAACAGAGGGAAGAAACACAGGAAGATGAAGCAGTCGACCATCATTTTGAGAGAAGTTTATTGCAGTGTCGACTGCTGAGTCTTCATTAGCTTTTGTAGAGAATTTCCCTAGTGTGTGAGATTCATTCATTCGAGAGTTGTGCTTACACTGTAAATCTCACACACAGAGATTCATTCATATTCATTAGTGAATGAATCTCAAACCCAATTCAATCAGATCCCGTCCAAGCACGACGACCTTAAACTCTGTGTTTGTAGCCTTTCTCACATAGGCATTAAACAAGTGATTGAGTGAACAGCCGAGGGCTGGTAGAGTCTAGGAGTTCTCGCAGCTGCTGGTTGCGGGATCGGGTCTGTACACGTTGTATAGATCAATCTTCTAGTGGAACCTTTAGAGGAGGAGGAAGGGGAGACGTAGGACATTGAAGTTCGAACTTCCATAAACAAATCGATTGTGTATTGTATTCTGTTATTCATTCAGCACTTGCATTTAATTTAGCACGCATAACAGATATCACACTTGCACGTAGCAAACAGATTTCACATGCTGGTTGTACAGAAATCTGTTTGCGCAAAGTTGTTTTAAAAATATAAGGATTCAGTTCTGGTGTCTTCCGCATGTTTTATTACATACCAGATCTGTCTCCAGTGCTCTGTTTTTTAATGTTCAAGAGTAGCAAACAGATTTCACATGCTGGTTGTACAGAAATCTGTTTGCGCAAAAGTTGTTTTAAAATATAAGGATTCAGTTCTGGTGTCTTCCGCATGTTTTATTACATACCAGATCTGTCTCCAGTGCTCTGTTTTAATGTTCAAGAACCAGAGGTATTGCACCTCACTATTAGCAGCGCAAAATTTTTAATGAACATTTTTAGCAGCGCTGTTAAGTTTTCCTGATTTTCGGTCCTAACAAACCTAGAAGAAGTGAACCTCCAAGAAAAAGAGGAAGTGGTGGTTTGCAAAGTGGTAGACAAAGATACTGGAGATATTGGATTGGAGGGAGCTGATTATTGGATAGATCTGGACATATGCTTTTTTAACAGTTTTTCAGTTCTTTGTACAAATCTCATGTACTTAGCGTAGAGCAAGCTGTCCAGTTGTAATCTGTCTTGGAGGTAATGATGTTGCAGATATCAGCTTGTGGATTTTCGTTGTAGAAGATCAAGTTTTAAGAGTTTGATTACAAGCTATGTTGGAAACCTCGTCCTGAGCTGGATTGACTAGCTGGATGCTAAGCTGGTGGCCGCGAGCTGGTATGGAAGAAAACCAGCTTAGAGATGGACAACTGAGAATCACTGTGTAAAGGAGTAGATACCAGGTGGGTTCTAAGCTGGATCCAGCTTAGGGGTATTCTGGATGCCCTGAGCTGGGGGATTTAATCTTAAGGGTTATGTTGCATTGTATGGTGATACCCGCTTAGACGCAAGCTGGTAGTACTGTGTGGACCGGTCCGGTTCGTGGTTTTAGTTTAAACTGGTGTGGTTTATGATTTCCAGATTAGACGCTAGCTGGATGGTAGGCATGAGCTGGCCAAGGCGTAATCTGGTATGTAGCTGTGAGCTATTGCTCCGGTGTACGTTGTGAACTGTTTTTGGGTATATCAGATCGGGTAGGAGTTGGACTAACTCTTCTGAGCTGTTGAGTGCACAAGCTGTGATCTATCTCAGGCGTGATCTGTTGGTGTGCGCAGCTGTTAGTGGAAGCGTTCCTTGCTCCATGCCTATGCCATTGTCAGCTTTGAGGTCTGAGCTGAGCTATGTGAGCTGAGCTGTTGAAGTACGTGTTGGTCTAGGTAATGCATACTGTTCTAGAGATCGTAAGCTGAGCTAGATGCCATGAGCTAGTCGGTGGCACTGTAGACGTAATCTGCTGGTAGCGTGGTCTGTGGAGCGTGAGCTGTTGGATATGAGAGATGGATTGTATGTGAGTGCGAATCTGTACGCTGGGCTAGGTGCAGTGTTGAGGGTCGACGTGATCTGTAGTCACTGTAGCCGTGATCTGTTGAGCAGTGAGTATAAATATCCTCTCGATGACCAACACTTAGTTATTTTAGACCACCCGTTCCTTATCTTCTTCTAGAAGCTCTCGATAGATATTTTCCGCAAACCTTAGCTACTGTTCACACGTCTAATATTTTCCAGATCGTCGGAGATTGGCCGGTCAGCTTTGAGAGGGGTACAGCGGTGGAAACCCTCTTCAAGACCGACGTTTTGGTACCACTTTAGAGTAGGGGGAAAGCCGAACGGAGGAATCGTTGAGAAGTGGCGTGAGCTTTGGTTCGTAATTTCAGGCGGCGTTGACCTTCGGTTCAGGTAACTGTGTTCTGCTAGCATTGGTTTATGTTCCTAGCGTTTACCTTTGAGCTGGATAGTGCTCTATTGTTTAGCCGTAGTTGTTCTGGGTTGTGAGGTCTTCGATCGTGAGCTGTATAATCTTTAGCAGGGCTGACTTCTTAGGTATCTTGGCAGATTAGAGCTTCCTTTGTGGTTTAGCCGTGAGCTGCTGGCTCAAGCTGTTGGCCGAGGCTTGAACGTAGCAGTGGGTGCATCTTGCTTCCAGCCGTGAGTTGTGCCAAGGTATTTGGTTAGATCTTCCCAAGGTACAAATTCGGAGCTTGTAATTACAGCTTTAAGTTGAGCATATGAACATAGGGGTCGTCTGTGAAGCCGTGGCCTGCGCGTAGGTATGTTGTAACCTGTTACGCTCGTGCTGTGTTGCCGAGTTGTTTTCCTTGTGTTGTGTATACTGCCTGAACTGTTAGCTAGCTTACGCGTGTGCTGGATAGCTGTGCTGTTTGTGCTGTGTTAGTTGTCGTGCTGACCAGCGTGAGTCTTCTTACAAGTTGGACAAACTGGCATATTCTCAATCTTAGAAACAGAATCGATCGGTTGGGCTTGTATGGGTCCTTGTCCCTGAGACCTCTGCTAGTTGTTATTAGGTTTCTTGGATTGCCTCCGATCTTTATCTTGGAAGGCTTGATGCTTTAATTGATGTTCTACGTCAATCTCCTTCCAATCTTGCTAAGCTCGCAGGGCTTTGTTTACTATTGCCCTGTAATTGGTTGGTTCTGCAAGCCTAACGTCATGTTTCAACGTTGGCCTTAATCCACCTAGAAAATGACGGAGCTTCTCCTCCGCATCCCTACCTATTAGATGAACAAAGTAACATCCTCTCTCAAATTTGCGGATATAATCCCGCATCGACATATCCCCTTGTTTAAGAGTTAAAAACTCTCTTTTCAGCTCAGCACTCACATCCACTGTGAAGTACTGGTCATAGAACACCCTCTTAAATTCTTCCCAGGTGAGCATAGCCAAGTCTATAGTCAGATTGGCCCCTTCCCACCTTATCATCACATCTCCCCTCAGCATATAAATAGCACACCGAGGTCTCTCCTCGTCAGATAGATGAAGTTAGTCAAATATGACTTCTAAAGACTTGATCAAACTTTTAGCTATAAGTGGATCAGTTGAACCAGAGAACTCTTGAGGACGTTGTCTTCTGAATCTTTCCTACGGGTCCTCACGATAACCATTCGTCCAGATGATTGACCATTCCCTGGATTAGTTTGATCAACCAGACGTTCCAGCAGTTGGTCCATGCTGGCTAAGACATGGTTATTTCCATCTGTTTCACCCTCTCCTTCTATAAAACTTCTTCTTCCTTTACCTCTTCCTGACATTATCTGTATTTGTAGCCCAATCCACCACAAAACTATTATGAGGGAATACTATATGCTGAAAAAAAAATAAAACTCACAGAATAACAGAAGCGACTGGCGAGAACTGTTTCAGACTGGAAGAAATGTTTATCTCAAGGAACATGCTCTGATACCAATTGTAGTGACTGAACTCTTTCTAATTTAATTTAGTAAGTTTGGGGTTCACTTTCAGGATACTAAAAGTTTGTACTTGGTCCAAATAAAACGACCAAAAGACTTCTGGACTAAATTGAAAAAGTACAGGAATTTTATTCTTTGAACTGGAACTCTGATCTTATAACTGAGCGGAATTCAACAACCAATATTTACAGAATATATATATATATCATTGAGATTACTTGCAACAAACAAAAACGTATCTGAAATTCACAAAAGATTGTATCATATTCTGTACAACAAAAATAATGAGAACTGAAAACAGTGCGGAAGCTAATGTCCACGATAAACACCAGCTCTTTCTAAATCTCATCACCTGCACTCAGAAAACAAGTGAGCCTAGGGCTCAACAAATAAAATCTGGAATAACTAAGGCAGACAATACAAGCATAACAATATCTAAGTTTCTCTTAATTTCATAAGCTGCTAGAATTCAAAAGCTGAAGAGTTGAATACTGTAATCTGGTACTGAAAACGGCAAAAGCATAATTGTACATGTTTGAAACATACTTTAACCATTTTCTTATCTTTAAAATGACGTAACAAAAACGTTTATTTGAGATGTGGATATCAACGACCATGTTCTCTGTTTTCATTTTCTATTGAATTATGGCGCAAAAGCTCTACTTAGGTCTGTGTCGTTTGATCAAACTATCATCTGAAATCAGGAATTAGGGAATAAATTCAATATTTTTTCTGTGAAGGGATTATAGTCTTTCAACCATAATCTTGGTCCCTTCCCTGGTGACTGTTTGTTATCTTTGTCATAAAGCAATTAAAACTTTGAAATAAACTTCCTTTAAATCTTTCCGTAAAACCTGATTTTCTTGATCTATTTCAGATAGCTTTCTTCTATAGATTGTTATTTTTAAAATTCTATTGATGATCAAAAACTATTTGGAGTTCATTGTAATACGATTGAAAAATAACGTTGAAACCAGCTTGGGATATAGCAACGAATGACGAGCAGCAGAGCTCTAAGCTGGTGAAACATTCTCACATTAGGATATAACTACGATCCAAATGAAGTTATACCTTCGAATCAAAGCTAAAGAAATGAATAATTAAACTTAGAATTCCTGTATATGTCCATAATGGACCTGAGTTGTATCAGCTTGGAGTATTAATAGCACGCAAATGTACTGGTTTAAAATACAAACTCATCTCTAAGCTGTTTTGTCAAACAAAGTCAACTTGGACAGAAAAATCAGATTGCAAATGGACTAGAAATGAAATCAGATTGCAAGTCAGCTGGGCAACCAGATCGTGACTAGAAAACCAGCTCGGAAACAATGAGCATATCGCGAACGTAGTTCAATAACAACTACTAGCTTGGAGGATTTCCTTAGTCTGAAGGAATCAAAAATATCTAAGGAAAATATCAGTAAACAAAAGAAGGTAACCTACTTGTAAGCTACTGACATAAAACCATGTAAGCTACTTTTAAGCTACTTGAAGAAACTCTTAGAAAACTCAAGAAGAAACTGAACGAACATCATCAACATTTTCTAACAAATTTTTCTGAATCAAAACATCAAAGAAAGCATCTTAAACTCTTCTGTGTTCAAATAACTTTTAAAGAAACCATTTTCCAATCCATAAACTCATACAAACATGCAAACAGAAATAATATATGCTTTCTCAAGTACAGCAAGAAACATAGTTTACTTGCCTTAACAATCAACAACAATTACCGAGAATTATCTGGCTCGATCAACACACCAACACGATCGGTTCCCTTGAAAAGATTTTAAAACTTTGGTCGATTTCTGGTTTACAGAGAGCATCGCTTCTATATTTTCCTTTTTCGTGAAATTTTTGTGAATGAAGATGTATGAGGTGCTTAGAAGTATTTATATGCGAGATTCAATGTAATTCATGAATGAAAAAACGCTTCCTAAAAAGTGCTACTCTGCTTTTAAAACATTTAAAATGGAATCGAACCAATTTGATTAAAAGATGGAACAAACCGGCTTGCGTGAACCATCCAAACAGCCCTCAAAACCGTGCCTCTAATATGGTAAACCAGCTTGGGATATAGAAAGATGATTAATAAAAGAATTATAAATGAATCCTTCAATACTTTAAACTTTCTATTTATGGATTTCTGGGCGTTACAGTTAGCTTATGAGATTGAGGATTTCTGGTTAGAGCTGGTGCCGCATCATAGTACTGCAACCCTGGCTGTCCTCTCCATTCAATCATCGTTGATAGATCAAATCAGAGAAGGTCAACTGAGAGACGAGCAGATGAGGAAGTGGAAGAAACTAGATGAAGAGAAAGGTGGTAATCCCTACACCTTAGAAGGGGGAGTGGTTAGATTTCAAGGTTGAATATGGATTCCTCGATTAGATACCTTGAGAGCTGATATAATGGACGAAGCTCATACAGCCCCATACTCAGTTCATCCAGGGATTACAAAGATGTACAAAGATCTCCAAAAGTTGTATTGGTGGCCCGGTATGTGTTGGCGACAATGGCGGATCCGGATCCCGTTTCCCGGGGGCGCAGCGGAAATCAAAAATTTCCCCGAGAAACGTTCAATACATTCAGATACAATTCTATAAACATTCATAGGGTGTTCATAGAATCGTTACCTTGCTGGCGTCTAGACGCCTGGCTTCAACCAGAATTCGCAGGGAAATCTGGCTCTTGAATTGTAGGCGGCGGTAGATCCTCCTAATCAGGTCCACGACCCTAATCAAGACACCTTCATCAGCCTGCACTAGAAGGACTGACGAATTCAGCACGGACGGAAACTCCTCGTCGCGGTGATCGAAACAAGTCCGATCACGTAGATGGCGGCACACGGCGGCGGCACGGGGCGGCGCAAGGCGGCGTGAGGTTGAGGGAGAGGAGGGGCGGCCGAGTGTGAAGTATGGAGGCTAGGGTTGTGAGTTGATTGTAATGATTGTAGCCCTAGACCAACTTAAGTAATTAAATATGGTACATGGGCTTGAACCGGCCCATTGGACCTGGGGCGGGCCCAGTCCAATATATGAACATTCGGTTCATTTAAATCACTACGGTTTCATCATAGATCGACGATCAGATCGGACCGATCGAATCAGTTTCCAAAACTGATAATTATGATGCGAAAAAACAATTTTTTCAGATTACCTAGTCCAAAATGACAGTTTTGCCCCTCAACTTTGGGAAATCGCAATTTGACCCCTGTTGACTTTTAGGAAGTCGCACTCCCTAAAATCCTCTTCCTATACTCAACACATTGAGCTCAGTTTCCATGCGGGAATCATGAATCCAGTACTTGTGTGACCCTCAATGGTTCAGGGATACAGCTAGCCGTGGGCCCACAACCATTGCGGCTCCGAAATCACAATTTTGAACTTGCCCATCGGATCATGGTAAAGCGCCTAGCAACATCGCCCCATGATCCCCTAGGTATCACTGATAGTGCCTGCAAGAACCAGTTGGTCGTGGTTAGCGTACAGTACGGTCCTTTCAACACATATATCCCGATCAGATCAACGACCATTGGTAAATCGAGAGTCGCTAGAGATCCGATAGCTATGCATACATCTTGGAGATCAAATAGTGACATTGCGAGTGTTACTAGGTAAACTCATTTATCTAAAACACATCCAGTACTCTGGCCAGACATATATCCCGATCAGATCAACGACCATTGGTAAATCGAGAGTCGCTAGAGATCCGATAGCTATGCATACATCTTGGAGATCAAATAGTGACATTGCGAGTGTTACTAGGTAAACTCATTTATCTAAAACACATCCAGTACTCTGGCCAGAGATTTATACACTATTATCCCCTCAGATAGCATAGGATATCCACGCATGAAAGCGAGCGGTGAATCCTCGACAACGAAGCATCGACTCCTACATGCATCGGGACCTCACCCAATCCCGCCGCCTAATGACCCCAAATGAGTCGGCAAATGGGTCAAAGTGAGGCGCCTATCATGTAGAGCCTCAATGGTGTTTCGAGTAGTGAGGACTAATAAGTACAACCAAGACTTCGGACTTATCCACTCGACAAATGGTAACCACTTGGAAAGTCCGAACGAGGGTAGTTCGATAGATCACCAGGTCACTATCCATCTGCATGCTCAGAACATCACAATGTTCCCTACCAATGAAACATGGTACTTGACATCGCAGATTCTAGTCTCAAGCTCGGGCGGCCTTATCCTCATTTTGACGGCCCAATCGACTAGGAACGAATTCAGAATGCACAGTGACTATTAGATGTGTTTCATGATAGCCATCATATCCACTATCACATCTAACATACACTATGATGCATTCTAGGTCTTTATCCAACACAATTGTTAACATTATATATAACATAATGGAAATAAAGAATGCCATAAATGAATGCGTATTTCATAAATAAAGATTGTCATATACAAGAGTCTATAAAACCCACACGCCACAAGTTGGCTAGTTGGGCATCTACTCTAACAATCTTCCACTTGCCCTATAGCCAACTACTCATCAGACGCAGTCCTATTGTTTCGTGATGTTTTTCAAACAACGGTCCTGGCAAGGGCTTCGTAAGTGGATCAGCAACGTTGTCTTCAGAGGCGACTCTCTCAACTGCTATTTCACCTCTAGCCACAATATCCCGGATTATGTGGTATTTCCTCAGTATATGTTTGGATCTTTGGTGAGACCTAGGCTCCTTTTCTTGCGCAACGGCACCCGTGTTGTCGCAGTACACCGGGACTGGACCAACTCCATCAGGGATGACGCCCAACTCTTGGACGAAATTTCTTATCCACACCGCCTCCTTAGCAGCAGCTGATGCTGCAATGTACTCAGCCTCAGTGGTTGAATCCGCTATGGTGTCTTGCTTGGAACTCTTCCAAGAGACAGCACCACCATTGAGCATGAATACAAATCCAGATGTAGACTTCGAATCATCCACGTCACATTAGAATCTAGAATCAGTGTAGCCTTCCAATTTCAGTTCACCACCCCCATAGACCATGAACATATTCTTAGTCCTTCGCAAGTACTTAAGAATATCTTTCACAGCCTTCCAATGCAATTGGCCGGGGTTGGCCTGGTAGCGGCTCGTGACACTCAGAGCATATGCGACATCCGGTCAAGTTGAGATCATGCCAT
Organism: Dorcoceras hygrometricum; assembly: GCA_001598015.1. NCBI lineage: Eukaryota > Viridiplantae > Streptophyta > Magnoliopsida > Lamiales > Gesneriaceae > Dorcoceras > Dorcoceras hygrometricum. The sequence goes on from KV013362.1 coordinate 49,614, forward strand.
ACATAATACTACCTATTGCCGAGGCATATGGTACACGTGTCATACTCTCTATCTCCTCATCAGTCTTCGGACACATAGACTTAGATAGAGTGACCCCGTGGAACATAGGTAGGTGTCCTCTCTTGGACTCTTCCATAGAGAACCGCTTAAGTATGGTATCGATGTATGTAGCTTGGGTGAGTCCGAGAATCCGTTTCGATCTATCCCGATAGATCTGTATTCCAAGAATATAGGATGCTTCACCCATGTCCTTCATCGAGAATCTACTAGACAACCAGACTTTAGTTGACTGCAGCATTCCTACATCATTCCCAATGAGTAGAATGTCATCAACATAAAGTACGAGGAATGTCACAGCACTTTTAACTACCTTCTTATATACACATGGCTCCTCGGGATTCTTGATGAAACCAAATTCCTTAATTGTTTCATCGAATCTCAGGTTCCAACTCCTTGATGCTTGTTTGAGACCGTAGATCGATCTCTGAATTTTGCATACCTTATGCTCACTTCCTACAGATGTGAAACCCTCAGGCTGCGTCATATAGATCTCTTCCTTAATGTTTCCATTAAGGAACGCAGTCTTCACATCCATTTGCCATATCTCATAGTCGTACCATGCGGCTATGGCCAGTAAGATTCTAATCGACTTGAACATTGTGACTGGTGAAAAGGTTTCATCATAGTCAACAACTTGCCTTTGAGTGTAACCTTTCGCGACCAGTCGTGCCTTGTAGGTCAATACCTTACCGTCAGGCCCAAGTTTCCTCTTGTATATCCATTTTCACCCAATAGGAACAATTCCTTCGGGAGGATTAACAAGAGTCCAAACTTGGTTCGCATGCATTGAGTCAATCTCAGACTGCATTGCTTCAAGCCACAAATTAGAATCAGCATAGGAAATTGCCTCCTTGAAAGTCCTTGGATCACATCCAACAACTTGATCACCCTGATCATCTTCAAGAAGGAAACCATATCTTTCAGGAGCCCTAGGAACCCTTTCGGATCTCCTAGGTGCGACCATTTCTGGTACTGGCTCTGGAGGCGCAGGAGATTCACTTGGTACTTCATTTGGTTCTCGAACCTCTTCGAGTTCTACTATTTTGCCCTTTCTGTCAAGTAGAAATTCCCTTTCCATAAAGGTGGCATTCCTAGAAACAAATACTTTTGTTTCGTTGGGATAGTAGAAATGGTATCCAATGAAATTCTTTGGATACCCAACGAAGTAACATAAGATGGATCTCATATCCAGCTTATCTCCCACTGTCTGCTTCACGTAAGCAGGACATCCCCAAATCCTCATGTATGAGTATTTGGGTGGTTTGCCCATCCATATCTCATATGGAGTCTTATCCACTGCTTTGGTGTGGACATTGTTCAACAACATTACCGCCGTTTCGAGCGTATAGCCCCAAAACGAGTTAGGAAGCTTAGTGAAGCTCATCATAGATCGAACCATATCCATCAAGGTTCGATTACGACGCTCCGCCACACCATTGAGCTGTGGTGTGCCCGGAGGGGTCCACTGCGAGAGAATCCCATTCTCTTTAAGATAGTCTCTTAAGTATTCACCACCTCGATCGGATCGAAGTGCTTTAATACTTTTGCCTAATTGATTTTCTACTTCAGCCTTGAATTCTTTGAACCTTTCAAAAGATTCAGACTTGTGCTTCATTACTTGTACCCATACCTAGAGTGATCGTCGGTAAAGGTGATGAAGTATATGTGACCGTATTTAGTACCATACTAAGCGGACCACACACATCAGTATGGATCAAATCCAATAGGCCTTGAGCACGTTCAGTCTTGCCCTTGAAGGGTTGTTTAGTCATCTTTCCCTTGAGACAAGACTCACAAGTCGGTAGGTAGTTAATGTCTGACAGATCAAAAATTTCACTCCTAACTAACTTGTTCATCCTACTTAGAGAAATATGACCTAGCCTAGCGTGCCAAAGTTGTGCTGGGTTTAAGCTATCGTATTTCCTTTTAATTGTTGTTGTATGTGTTTCGACATCGCGAGTTGGAACTTGTTTCAATTTTAAGGTGTACAAATCGTTTTCGCGTTCCCCAATTCCAATTAAACATTCATTCTTGTATATACTGCAAATCGAATTAGCAAAAATACAAGAATATCCATCACTATCAAGCAATTATTTCATAAATAATGTTCTTTATTAACTCGGGAACAAATAAAACATTTCTCAATAACAACTTAAAATCTGAAGACAGAAATAAATAAACATCTCCTATAGCTACTGCAGCAACTCTTGCTCCATTGCCCAGCCTCAAGTGGGTCTCACCCTCTCTAAGACGTCGCGCTTCTTGTCATCACCTGCAAATCATTGCAGATATGAGATCCACATCCGGTATCAAGTACCCAAGAAGTCGAATTAAGAGACATATTTATTTCTATATTGAACATACCTTTTGCAGTTCGCAACTGCTCGAGGTACTCCTTGCAGTTCCTCCTCCAATGCCCAGGCTTGTGGCAGTGGTGGCAAACATCCTCAGACTTGTTCGGCTTGGAAGCCTTTGCCTTGGGCTTCTTAGTGGGCTTTTCCTCCTTCGCAGGGGCAGAACCCTTCTTGCCCTTGCGTCTGGGTCCCTTCTTCGCAGAGGAAGAAGAGCCCATAAGGAGGACGAGCTTGTCCTTCTTTATGGTTCCCTCAAACACGACCAGCATGTTAACCACCTCTTCAAGGGTGGCTGCCAGCTTGTTCATGTTGAAGTTGACCACAAAGGGGTCGAATGCAGCGGGTAGTGAGAGGAGAAGCACATCCACAGACAGCTCGTGTGGAAGTGTGATATCAAGGCCCGCCAGCTTTTCAACGAGCCCAATCATACGAACCCCATGCTCGCGGACCGAAGTCCCATCGCGCATGCGGCTCGTCATAAGCTCCTTGACAACGGTGAACCTCTCATGTCGAGAGTTCTCCCCATA